>PYHW01009372.1:315350-358408 GCA_013186435.1 Turdus rufiventris | reverse complement strand
AGATCTACACTCCCGCCCAGCTCAGTGCTGTCCTCAAACTGACTAAAGGAGCTCTCGACTCCCTCATTCAGATCATCAATACAAATAACAGGACTGGCCCCAGTATAGAGCCCTGGGGAACACCACTGGTGATCAGCCCCAGTTGGATG
Organism: Turdus rufiventris; assembly: GCA_013186435.1. Classification (NCBI taxonomy): domain Eukaryota; kingdom Metazoa; phylum Chordata; class Aves; order Passeriformes; family Turdidae; genus Turdus; species Turdus rufiventris. The sequence continues at coordinate 358,259 of PYHW01009372.1, read as the reverse complement.
TAATTCCATCCACCAGCACACTTTGGGCTGGGCCAGGCCGTATACAGTTTTTTTTCCCCAGTCACCAGTGCATCCATCAACGCTATGAACAGACAGTTTCCCCAGGAGTATGTTGCAGAAGACAGAGTTAAAAGCTTTATTAAATTACAGGTAGACACCACCTCCTATCTAATCCACCAAGTAGGTCTTTGTGAAAATTCCTCTGAATTTTTAGAGCAGAGACATTCATCAGATTCATTGTACAATTAAGGTACTGATGTTCATGACTCAGTTCCAGAGAGTAAGAGGAGTTTTTGAAATTACACACCAGAAAATAGAAGACATCTTCTTCCTTCTGGTCTGCTTCAGTCAATAGAACTGCTACCACTTATGGAGAACTGATGGAGAAAGATTTAACATGGAATTTAATGCATCTATTAAAGATTAATGGGAAATTACTTTATTTCAAGACAGAGACCAACTTCAAGGTAATCCAGACTTCCAAGAGAGGTCAGAGGACACCATTTGCTTTCCCATACTCTAAATCTTAGTAAGTTACTCAGTCAGCGTGAGAGCCTGTGCATATGCATAGGTAGTGCTGAATACTTCTGTTTCATATTGACCATTTTCTTGCATAGACAGGAGAAACTCATGCATCTCTTTTTCTGTTGATTGTACTCTGAAAAATCTTTGGCACGTGATGGCACTGAATGTCTACATGATCTGCTTCTACCCTTGTTCCAAGATCTGAAAATATACAAAGTTTCAAAACAAAGAGCAATGTCTGTTACTGTAACTCAGAGAGACATTTCAGACATTTTCTGGCATTTGCAATATATAGATAGCAGCCAAAAATTGTTCTGCAATGATATTTATTACATTCACTGGATCAGAGACAGGTAATCACGCTACTATAAACCAAGAATCACATGCAACATGTATGCAGACTTGCAGTAAATGCTGTAGATGCCTGGTCTGTGCTGAAGCCACTTCACCAGTTACATTCTGCTTATATAAGGAGATGAGTACAGATGTCTCGAGAACTTAAGAAATTTGTCCTATGGTGGATAAAATCCCGGAAGGAGGCTCCTTACAAACTTCAAATGGCAAACTGTGCATCAGGAAAACTTTAATTTCAAACTTTTTTGCAGCTCAAAATGAAAGACTCCAGCTAAATCTTAGGGTATTCAGAACCAACCCGAAGAGATATTTCTGCAGGCAATCATCCTGGTACAGACAGATAACGAATTCCCACCTTCTTAGCTGAAAGAAAATTACACCCTCGGCTCTCATGAAAAATCTTTCTGCCATACAAAGACCAACCTTTAGTGCCCTGAACTGATAATCACCTGGCTTTCATTAAATAAAGACACCTCTAATTAAACAACCTGATCAACACACAAAAATGTGTGCTTTGCAGGCAAGAGATGGCAAGCAATTTATCTTTCAATATAGTAATCACTTATATCACACTATCAGTAATCTACAGTGATGAATAAGGGTATTTAGATTATGAAATCCTAGATGAGTTACAGACGGTATTCATTTCAAAAGCAAGAAATGCCAACTCTAACGGTTTGCATTTTCAGAAATAAGATTCCAATTGCTGGATTGGCCCAAAAACATTTTCACTTTTTACTAAAATATGTTCTCACAGGATGATGATCTCCTTCTTGAAAGGCTGAAGAAAGGTGAAGAGAGAATACACAGCAGTTAAAGGAAAATTCAAGATGGATGGGAGCTGTGCTAATTATTTGGTCTACACCGCACCAAAACAAGGCAAGCTTCAAAGTTTCAAAGCTTCAAGCCTAACAAAGTTAGGCTCAGTTGGGCTTTGAAAGCTGTGAGTGTAGATTCTCCTGGAGTTCAGGAGTGTAATGTTTATCACAACATGAAGGACATGCCACACTTGGAGGAATCAGACAAGTCTAGGAACTGGGAACTGGTGAATCAAGGACGTAAGTACATGAGAAACTGATTTTGAAGAGTCTCAAGTTTTGAAAAAGGCTAAATACTGCTGAATCAAAGAGCATGTGCATAGGTCAAATGGACTGTATAACAGTAGTGACAGCATATGGCTAGGCAGCTGGCACGCTTACACTCTTAATGACTGCCAGATAAATGGGTAAAGTTTACTCCACAAAGTGAGGGATACACCAGAAGTTTCCTTCCTCAAGGCCTGTAGCTTAACACAAAGTCTTTGACAGCAAGTGCATTCATATGCAGCCTTGCATCTGCTGAAGAAAGCCTTACTCCTACATCAAAGTGAGAGGATGCTGGTGAGTATGGCCACAATTCACTCTCCCAAGAGCCACTACAATATTCAACTGGAGAAATTGCAATATCAGATCTAAGAGTTTGCAAAGTGCTTCTCAAGGACAGGCACTTCTGCTGCAAATTTAAATTCTCGTGTAAATCCAGAGGTGACGTTTCACAAGTGTAACAGTATCATCAGAAGCCTACAAAGCCAAGAGGATGTTTTGATCTCAGAGAATGGAAAGGAAGGCACTGTCTTCCTTCCAGATTTATCCCCCAACAGAAAAATAAACACCACAGATGACTGTTCACCCAAGGAAAAGATTTCAAAAGGAGGGACAGTTTTTAAAGCTAAATGGATGAAATTGAAAGAAATATATTCGAAGAAAACAAAAGAAAAATGAAAATACCTTAAAAGAGACTAGAAGACAAGGCTGATTAAAAACTGTAGAACAAAGAGATGGTGAACTGGCACAGATCTCAGGTGAACTGAGTGAGCTGAGAGTGAAGTGCTTATCATCAGGAATACAGTGTCATTCACATCAAGAAAATAGACTGGGCAAGCCAAACAGTTCTACTGTGGCACACATCCCAGGGGATTGAGTGTGGGTGGAATTCTGTTGTCAATGCTAGCAATGCACGATATTGCAATACTGATATTTCCTTTTTGCTTAAATATTTATATCCATCTGCATTCCCGTTCGTTGTTAACATTTTTTAGAAAAGACAGGTAAATTAACTATGACCTGGTATCTTAGAGGTAAAAGGAAAAAAACATTACTTTTCTTCATGCTATTAAAGTGTAGTCTATTCCAGACCACTCTATGTTTGAAATATCACTGCTAATCACTTTGAACACCCATGAAAATGCACCCAAAACCTGACATTCTCAGTTTAAAAAAAACAGAAAGAATGAGGATAAAAACATTATCTCATTTTTACAGATAAGAGAGGCACAGAGAGAGATCAGAGGATTTGCAGAAAGTAACACAGGTAAGGCAAGGCTATTCCTGACAGTTACTCATGCTAAAACTCTCTCTGTCTGGCCTTGCAAAATTATTCCAATACCCTTGAGTCCCTAGTCAAATTAGTTCTTTATTTATTATCCCCGTTTTCAAGTATCTTTCAGATGGGCTCATCCATTGCTCCCATACAGCTGGGTAAACAGACAAAGACAATTCTATCATGAAGGTTTACCTTATAGCATTCAAAACACTTCACATATGTCAGATTTTTTTTTTTATTTAAGCAACCTAAGGATGTGTTTAAAGGTGACTTGTGCTCAAAAAAAATGGAACTGTGGAAGTTTGGGGACAATCACAAAGGAAAGGCTTCTCAAGATTACTGTCTTTCAATATCTTTTTCAAAGGAAAAAATTAATAAATCAAATAAGTAATGTTTGAATCTTTAGTATGTAATCACCCTTCTTAAGGAAAAAAAAAAAAACAATGGACAAGAATCATAGCTGCCAATAACAAAAGAAAGCAAGGCTTACTAGCTTTTACAGACAAAGGATTTTTCAGACTTTACTGTAAAGTGATACAACTGCATTCAACAATTTTTAAGAAGTGATTCAAGAGAAATAGCAACATTATTTTTAAAAGGGCTTTTTTTTAAAAAAAGCCTTTCCAAAAGTCAATTTTTACCATATGCCCAAAGCTTGTCTTTCAGCATGCTTGCATGGCGCTTAGCATTGAACAGTACCTTATTCCAGATGAGAGCCATTGGCAAAGACCAAAAGAGGAGGTAGATATCAGAATATACAGGGAGAGGGGAGATGATACACCATTGAAAATAAATTCTTGATATTCCTTTCCGTCTACAATCCCACTAGATATCCATGCTTCTTCTACACAAGGAAGAGCTGGAGTCTCACACACACAAGCATCTTTGTGAGTCAAGGGAATTAGCAGATGTGTTGGTAATCTTCCACAAATAAGAAGCAAACGCTGCCAGCTGTACTTGTAAATTCAAAGATTAACATTAATAAGCAGTGCTAAGACTACAGGTATTATCTTTCCTTAAGGTGACAGACCTCAAGAGCCCAAGTTCTGCAAAAACTTGGCTGCCTGTCCAACTTTTGTGCCTCAAGTCCTACCCTACACTGCAGAACATCTACAGATTCATCAGCCAGAACGTGCCAAATCAAACTGGATTCTTGCCACTGTTTGAGATGGCAGTGAGAAGAACCGAGCGTATAAAATAGGTCAGACATGATTACCTAGAACAAGTGCAATTTTCTTTACATGTCTGTGTAAAGCTTCTGAAAATGGCAAAGACTGAACGTCTGGTTGCTGCAGAGAGTATATCCAAAAATCATTTCTGATAGAAAAGTTTAACTACATTTTAATATGAATGATATTTTCTATTAACAGCAAGGCAGAAGCCTATTTTTCAGTAGAGCTCTTCTTTCACCAAAGTGCTATCTCTCTGAATCTGAGTCAACTTCAGTGACCACTTTAATATTCACTTTACAATTAATGCTTCTTTTTATGGGTTGGTAGAAGGTAAACCAATTTCAGTTCAGCTTCTAGGTATTGAATTTATTATAAAAAGTTATGTACTTAAAACTCCTATAATGAAACCAGAGGCATCATGAGATATTAACCTAGAGTTAATGCTGAGAAGGCCAGTTTGAATAATTCAATTCATGTCACCTTAAGTATCTTTTCAAATGGAATTAACTTTATCTCACAAAAAAAGGAAGTTCCATGTTCCAGTTACTGATTATTGACTCCACGAGAGTTCTGACTTAAATCATCTTACTACCATCTTCCCAGCAATTTTATTTCACTACTAGCAGGATGCTTCTTTACATTTTGAGGGCTGACTTTCATTATAAAGAAGCAATATTAGCTAAGAGGAAAACATGGTTTCAGAGTTACTGCTATCGTTAGGTGATACTAAAACAGACAAAAATATAAGTTAACACCAAAGCATCTGCATTAGTTCAGTACAGCTACAAACCAGGGCTGCATTTCAGCCACATGCACACAGCTACTGCAGTCGTTCACATCCTATGGAACTCCACCTCTTTTTACAACAATGCCCTCGATGTTAGGTAACACTGCTGTTCTCTTGACCTGTTAATTGTCTTATTCTGACAAAAACCCCTGCATTTAAACACTGAAAGGAGGTGTTTCCAAAAACCTATCTAAGCCCAGGGGAAAGTGACAGCTCATGATCTGAATCGTGGTAGGGTAAGAATGAGGGAGACAGGCAGGTGAAATGCAGAAGCAGAGGGTGTTAAGACAGACGTGTAGCACTAGAAATTACTCCAAACTAACAAGTAAGAAAAAGGGGGGAAAACGAACAAAAACAAGAAAGAAACAGCTCAAAACAGGCAGAACAAAGAAGTGCTTCATTGTGGAGTACAGCTGTGCAGTCCAGTGTTTCTGCAAGAGACAGGAAAATCAGAACAACATCGTACAGAGAAAGAGATCCCGGTAAGATCAGCAGTGTCCTGTATTAGGAAACACTGACAGTTCTACAAAGAGAAAACTATGTAGCAAGCTAGTTATCTTGCTTTAAACCCAGTCATATCCAAGATTTCCTTAACTCAGAAAAAAATTAAGCAAAAAGGAAAAGATTTCAAACAGATCTGGATTCAAACAAAACTCATGAAGACTTTCATTATCCTAAGATTTCAGTAAGATTGTTCTTGTCAAAGTCTTCCTTTAAAACAGAAAGGGAGAGCACAAAAGCTCCTGTGGGGCAGAAGGAACTGGAATGGGCACTACCTGGAACAGGAGAAAAGTGTTCTGAGTCTGTCCTCTTCCAATTTTTCCCTTTCAAAAATCCCCCACTGCTGTGCTCTCCATCAGGCAGACACAACAGTGCTGGCCTGAACTACTGTGCGAAGACAACACTCAAACAGAATAAAGAGAGACCCATCAGGACACTAAGAGCTCAAAGTTCAGGTATTAAAAGATATGTGAAAGTAACAGGCAAGTCTCATCAAGAAGCACCCAGTGACCCTTCTTGGGTCTCAAAGCTATCCCATGAAGGAGTGAGGGAAAGAACCAGGCAGCCTGCCCACCTCTTCACAGTTTGCAAACTGTGAGGAGAAAATCCGCGCAAAGTGCTTGTTTGGGTGAAAAACAGTAACAATTCATAACGCCAAATGCAAAGAATGAGAAAATTGAAGACGAAGGCTAAAAACATCGGAAACATTTTGCACACTATAAGAAAAACCAGCTGAAGCGTGTTTTGACAGGTTTTTATCTATGCCTACAATGCTTTGCACACAACAAGGGGACTAGGGTAATTTCAGACCTGCTAGGCTGGAGCTGTAGAGTATGCAACCATATAGAAAATGTCAAGGTAAACCTTGATATAATATCTGAATTTGCATTTGTGGACAAAAGTACCTGTAAGTATAGAGAAAAGAAATAATGGAATCAACTACGAGCTTAATAGAACTTTAAACATGAAACCAAAAAACAATTTTAAAGAAGTCTCTGTGTATACATTGATAGAGTGATTAGGAAGACAGAAGAATAAGAAGAGATTAATGTGGATTGTTGAACTAATTTGATAGTCAGTGGGCTGAAGATTTCCTAAAACCTGCTTCCATGCCTTTGTCCAGTAGATGTGGTAACACTGGATTCCGCAATACTAAGGGCTAACCCAGTATAGGATAAATGCATTTGAAGTTGAAAGGCTAGAAATTAAACATTCAGGGCAAAATCTGAAAGAAGGATTGGCATCACCCAAAACACAGCTACCACAGTGCTTTTGGACTACATGGACTCTCTGGACTATTTTCCACAGAGATCCCTAGCAAGTTGCATGTCATACAAGCAACAACACATCATACAAGATGTCCTCCATTCTGGGAGGATATTGTTTTGAATTCAATGCCATCGCAAAAATGGGTGGCAGAAAGGAAAGGAAAAGAAAGGAAATTAAATGTTTATAAAAGGTTAAAAGCCTGACAAACAGCTCAGTGTCCAACAATACTGGACCCAAAAAAAAAAGCTAAAAACTGCTAAAAAACCACATCATTTAAGACAAAAAAACCCAAAAACATTCCTGATGCCAGTGATGTCACAGAATAGTGCTACCAGTTTCCTGAGCGAATTAAAAGACTCCTTCCTGAACAGTCTCCAGTCTCCTGAGAAGCAGATCTCCCTGCATAATCCTCACAGCAGGGATCCACTGACATGTCAGAATCAGGCCTTCTTTTGTATACCCCATGCTGATGACTTTATTTCTAGCCCTGTAATAAATAAGCCTTTAAGACTGGTCCAGCAGAAGAGGGGATCAAGGGCATAACCTCTATAAAAAGGCATGGTCTGAGTAGGATGGGTTCTGGAGACCTGCAGATAGAAGCTGCTACCAGAGAACAGCAAGAACATGGGGTAGAGCATTTGCATAGGCAGTCTTCTCTTCCAGGGTATTATCTGCCAACAGCACAGATGCAAACTGAGCACCTAGCCACCAGAAAAGAATCTCAAGCAACCATGTTCTCAAGGCTTTGGGCGCCTACATCTGAGAAACATTTTACCACTTAATTTAACATGTATCCCTAGTCAACGTTTGCTGGTTTTAACTGCATGTAGAACTGCAGGTCTTCTATAAATAGCTCGAATCAGATGAGCTGCTTTACAGACTTGAGAAAGCTCTTATTGACCAAATACATCATCTGTAATGCCCTTTTCAATCATCAAAAGCCACAGTGAAAATGTGAAAGGCTATATCTACAGTGACTGCAATTATATATCTACAGTGACTGCAACTATTTTCCTGTTTAAATAACAGAACAGAAAACAAAACAGCATTTTAACTTTCTCCTTGGTAAGGGTGCGGGTTCCCATGATTCCTACTCCATTATAACATGGTCAATTAACTTCACCCATTCTATTGACTCAAAACTTGTCATGGTTTTTCTCTTTGTTTTCCTGCAATCCATTTATTAAGGCAAAGACTCATGGGAAATCAATCACAAAATAGTATTCAACACTTTATGATGTAAGATAATACACTCACAGTTTCAAAAAGATGTTTTGACTAGGTCATTAAAAAAAAAAAGAGATGGCAGAAAAGAGCTTACCTTCTGCTCTTTTTCCTTGGCAGCACTGAGTTCAGAAAGGGAGTGTGATAGTTTTTCTTGCTGCTCAGTCAGGTACTTCTGATAAAGGCTCAAAAGTTCTTGGCATTCTCTGTACTGCTGCTGTAGAGGTGAGACATCAGAAGTTAAGGGAAAAACACTCTTCAGCAAAGAGTTATAGCCAAATATATACCAACTTACTCTATGTAAATCTGATTTGGGTCCATAACAGTTCAATTTAAAAACAGATACCGTGTGTTTGAGTAGCGCCTAATGATGATAAATCTGCCTAGAGATGAATGTTCAAGTACAACCTTCTTCCTACTCAGAGTGGAAAAGAAGAATTGCACCAAATTCTTTTACCATTGGAAAAGGGACAGCAGCAGGAGGCAGGTGATGACATTGTTTCAGCTGGAACAGCTACAAATCTCTTATTTGTATTCAGCAAAGCCAGCCATTACCAATGTTTATTTATAAATAAATAAATAGCCAGCCAAGTAAGTAAATAGTCCATTTTTAAGCACAGACATCGATTCACAAGCCCACATACCCAAATCCAATCTCTTTGCTTGAGTGCCAATGGCTCAAAACCCCACAGCCACAGATGCAGTGCTACAGGCCTTTTACAGACCAGCAATAATTTTTGGACAGTAATACGGAGAAGCAGCAACTGTGGTGTTTGCAAGGATATTAGCAACAGTGTCCTGCCTTGCTTGCAGCATTGAAATTCCAACAGGAGATAAATCTGCTCTTCACCTGTCATTGTGTAATTCCCTCCCTTGCTCATGTAGCATGGTAAACCATTTTTGCTCCCCTCTCTCCCCCCTCACTTTTAATTATGCATGCAGATGGGATAAGGGCTCGCTGTCCAAAGAGATTACTCTGAATAAATACTTTAATAACAAGTCACTGCAATTAAGGTAGGGAACAAAAACTTCTTCAATCTTTAAAACGGTGTTGAGTTACAGATTTCCTTAACATTTTTATGATCTAATCATTGCTTCTGGGCAAATTCATGTTGCAATCACTTTTGCCAATCATGGCTGCATAAATAACTCACTGCTTTGTTATTCCCTGTTATGACCCTAAGGGGTTTTTTTTTTTGGTTTTGTTTTGTTGCCTTCCCTCCCCCCTCACTTCTTATTTTTTTGCAGGAGGGGTGGCCTTGCCAGGGTTTCATTTTTGTTTTTGTTTGGTTGGTTTTCTTTCTTTTAAATAAAAGGTTACCAAGAGAATAAGCAAAACATTTTAGGAAGGAATGGAAGGTTAATAAACCCCAATGCTGAAATCAATCAGGAGAGCTCTCACAACAACTTTGCTCAGCACCTGGAAATATGGGATGGTACAAACAATGGTCTTAACAAGCTAATTGCTTTCCAGAGCCAGCCTGCCTGAAGCCGGTGCTGTTTTACATTTCAGTTCATTTCGTCAGAGAGCACCAAAAGGCTGAAGTGATTTGTGGTGGTCTCAGGAGTCTCTGCCAGCTATGATGTATATAAAAAGAATTTTTTATTCCAGTTGTAACCATAGGCAGTAATGTTTATAGTAGGTGAACATATTAGCCTGGACGCAGGGCATGAATTTTACTCAAGCAAAAGCCAGTTCATTTATACAGCCTAAGAGTTAAATGTCAGTATTTGAAGACAAATTATAGGGAAATTCATTTAAACCCATGTTATGTGGCAGAATATAAAAATGGACAGTCCTATCTATCTTTATCAATTTTTTACGGCCCTCTTAATTCACTTTGCTTTCAGCAACCCCTTCCCCACAAAACAGATTTTGCCCTCTCCTCCCTCCAGCTAGAACACTGCTGGCACCTGAAACAAGTACCCTAAACAGCCCTGGGGAGCACAAGTTATGGCCAGGCAGCCATCCTCACTCTTGCCACAGTGTTGGTATCAATCCTACTGGAAAGCCAGGCACAACTGCCCGCACTCCCAGGCACCATTAAAAATATGCCCCATTTGTGTTTTACAGACTGCAGAGCCCTCACAGTACACATGATGCCATCACCTCCTGTATGTGGCTGCCAAATTTATTTAAAATACAGTTTAAAACGGGACAAGCAAAGTTAACATTAGCAAAGTATGCAAGAAAATCCTAATTGTCTAAAGGTCAGTTATGTGATCACGAGTGGAAAGAGCAACTCCTCACATGAGCTTGAATGGTGGCTGAGAAGTCCCTGAAATTCTTGTGAGATTTGGTCAGCCATGGTAAAACTCGCTGCATTAGAAGATTAAAACCTTCCTCACTCACACAATCACTCTCCATTAAGCAAAGTATTGTTACAGCCACCACAGTCTAGAGTTTAAAACCCTGCTTTGCTTCCTAAGTAAACATGAATTTTCAAATATGAAAAAAGAGCTCATTTGTTTAAGACACAGGCAGAATAGCTGAAAGTATGGCAAGTCTCAAAAATGTGCTGGTACATTTACTGCAGAATATCTTCTTAAGAAAAAATTTTAAAAGCCTTAATATTAGATCTTACTCTCTCGTTCTATTGAATTTTTTGCTAAAAGCAGCAAGATGATCTCACTTTTTTCTCTACAAATTAGCCAGGCAATGCACAACACAACCACAAAAATTTTTAATTCATTCAGATATAACAAGATCATGCACCAACTAAGGCAATACACTCTTTCGACAGATATACATGTTATAAATATTTTCATAATCTGCTTTAAAAAAAAAAATGTTGTAAGGTTGAAAAAACAGTATAAGAGAAGTCCTACAGATTGCATTCCAAAAAAAGTAATATACCTAAATGGGCACATTTGATAATTCTTCATGTGTTCAGGAGCACAAATATTGGATTTGCAAGATGCTAGTTACCCAGGAGAAGTGGTACTTGGCATTTCACTGAACAGTAGTTTTATGTCCAAGAAATATGCATTTGAATGTATTAGTCTAATACTTTTTATGCAGTTTATTAGTAAAGTATCAAGGTTGTATGTGAAGGGGGGAAACAAAAAAAGAAAATGAAATTAGAAATGCAAAGGTTAGGATTTCAACAGCCATATTTACGTGTCATATTGCAAGTGCTACATATTTTATAGAATAAATTAGTTAATTTTTTCACTGAATATAAGTCAAAGCATTAAGAGCTCGTTTATGACTGTTAAGAGATAATAACCTCAGTGGAGATAGCTGGTTTTGAGAGGAGGGGCTGCCAGCACACAGTGGCAACATATTTCCACAAGACAGGAATGTGTGTCCAGGGAGCCAGGCAGCGAACAAAGAGCTTTTCCTTGGGGTGAAGCTTCACAAAAAGGCACAGCAAACCTAATGTTCAGCTGTTTCCAAAGATCCAAAGATACTCTCCCACTCACTCCTTCCATCCACACCAGCTCTGCTGCCATCCAGATCCCTCACTCTCGGCCTGAGCAAACTGTCCCAGTGAGGCAAAAGGACAGCCAGGCACAAGATCTGGCACGAGGCAAGCAGAGGGAGTGGAGCTGGGAGCAGAGGACACCTCTTCCAGAAACAGTCACCTGTCTGGAAGTGTTTATCCACAAAGTCTCAACCCCATCCTACAGTTCCGCTCTTAATCCTCAGGCATTTAAGTCTTCTCCACAGCTACCTCAATTACTCACAGCTTACTCTTTCCTAAAATACTGCCAGCCTTCCACAGGCTGAAGTAGAAAAAAGACAAAACAACAGTTCCTGCTTCCCCAGAAACTGGGAGGAGAAGGGCCAGTCTCTAGCACACCCACTGACTTCCTTCACTGCTCCCAGTCCATTGTTTCCACTACCATTTTGTGTAGAAGTGAAGCCCAGCTTAAAATCTGAAATGTTTTAGTACAGAGCATCCAGCATCCACCTAAGAAGCTCTTGAATTCAACACATCAGCCTCCACATGCTTGTGCAAGCAATGTTCGTGCTACAGCAACTCAAACTAACTACTGGTCTCTTCAGATCCAGGTTTCCAAACGAAGCCAACATCAGGTTGCTCCAGTAAACAGTCCTCAGACTATTTACCAAAACTCAGCTTTTCTTATATCACCTTCTGTAAGGGAGAAAAAGAGACAAACCACAAGATAGAGAGAATCTTCTCCTTAGAAAGAAGGTTTCTTTGGGGGCCTTTATCATTTAGGAATAAATGTTTAGTTTCATCTCACTTTATTAAAAGAAAAAAATAAATTCAAAGCAGCTTTCAATCACAACAAAGTGAGGCTGGGAAAACAACTAGGGAAGATAACACAGCTAACAAGATTCTTTGCAATCAATCTAATAACAAAGGCCCTTCTGTACTTTCAGAGTGTTTGTGACAACTCCCCACCTAGTGACACTGTCCTCACTGGTTTGCAAAGAGGATTTTTGGGACAGGCAGTAGCTCTATTGTTCCCTTTGCACACAAGGGAAAACTGTGTCGGGGGAGTCTGGGCATGTCTGAGTACACAGGTGCAACCCAGCAGCTCCACACTCCTCAAGCCAGCTCCAGGACATGCATCTTGCAGCTGCATGGCAAACTACCACAGCTCAGGCACAGCATTAACAGACCAGATTAATCTTGCACCTGATTAGCTAGAGTCTGAGTTTGCCTGCATTCACCCATGCAGAAAACCCCTAACAGACCTCCTAAGCATCAAACAAGATGCCCAGTGATGACTCATTCCTGTAGTTCCCGACTGTACCTTCAGCTTGGACTTTCAATCAGGGCTGCATTCTCTGATCCGCAGCCAGAACAGAACACAGGAGCTGAATCTCCATCTTCAGTCACCAGATGCTGCAGTCCCATCAGCCCCCATATCCAATGGAAGACTCTCTAGAGACTCAGAACTATTACAGAGATATGCAAAGAAGAATAAAGCAATCAAAGGAAAAAAAAAGTCAAACAGAAATTGGATTGGAATTTAAATCAGACAGCATTAACTTGAACTCTGTGGTAAAGATACAAGAAACCTTCTGTGATGTGATGAAGAAAGTTTCTTCACATGTGCAATCACGACCCAGTAGCCACAAAGCACTGGCATTTTTTAATTCCTGCTGAAGGACATGCATCTGGAAACCTCACTAGTTATCATCATGTTGGCTGTTTCAGTAGACTCAATTCTTTTCACTGCCTCAGGTAGTCCCTTGACAACAAATGCTATGAGAAAAACTAGACAAGGAAGGAGATGTTGAGGAAATGCCACTCACACTGGGTGGATGAAGCTACACTAAGCCCTGAGAGGTGTTTGCTCTCCCAAAAAAAATCTACTCAGATAAACTGCAGGCAGACCTGAGCTTGTCTGCATGCTCTCCAAGCAGGTGTGTGTGCCAGACCCATTCAAGGAACTGTGCACAATCCCAGCAGCACAGCATCAAGGACCGCATGCCTGATCTAACTTACCTTGTTTTGATGTTTTTGTGGGGCTTCTTTGGGGATTGCTTCTTTTCTGGTAGCAACAGCAACACTATACCACTTCTAAAATGCTCCTGCCCTGTGCCTGGCACTTGAAGAATGCCACAGCAAGCTCACAGGTGTTTAACAGACATACCACTGCATCCATAACTGTGGCACTACATACTACTGTGACATTTCACTGTACAGTTAGCAGCCCAAAAATGACTTTAGAAAATGCTGCAAGAGTAAGACAGCGTTTCAAATTCAGACAAAGGCTAAAATCCATGCAGCTGGGTCTCCAAACAGTGCCATCCCTATAGCTACAGCTAAGGATCAAGCTTCATCTGAACACTCATTGTACAAGGGAGCCAAATTTATAGAGTCTGCAGAGCCCCAAAGACCTATGACAGACTGATGGCAAATTCCACTACAAGTGTGTTCAGTTTGAAGTGGACCCACATTTTTTTTCATGCATCACCCAAGCATATATTTTCCACAGTATTTTAACACTTAAAGCAATGGGGTTTATTTTCTGCCTTAATATTTTGCATATCAATAGGAAAGAGATACCATGCCTTTTGGGAAAGAAGCAATATGTATGTCATTCTGATTTCCACCTGCAGGCTTTTTTCTTCCTAACCAAAGAAAGGATTAAAATAATGCAGCTTCAACTACTTACATATGAAAAGTCATATGAATAAAAATAAACTGCTGGTATTAATGAATTAACATCTAAAAGGAACACTTTAAAATATAAACTAAGATATTCTAAGCTCTTTCCTTTAGCATTTAACAATTACATACTTCATTGGAAGCTGACCCACATTTAATTTTAAAATATTACTTGTGTTTAATACATACAGTCCTGTGCTTTGACAGTCTCATCTCAGAAAAACAACAGGACTGCATTTTAGAAATCAGGCTATCCAGGCACGGATCAAAGTCAACCCTGTTTCTTCTGCCTTAAAATTAGGAGAAATAAAATAAGTGGTTTGACTCTATGTGAATAATTGTTCTGAGAAAGGATAGAGACTAGTAACTTCTATGAAGGTTTATTATCTAAACTCTGAAGTTGCTGCAAAGACTGAAGGTAATAAAATGTTTTATGAACAACTTCACTTTGCTCGTTCTTATATATCTGAGTTTATGTGGACTCCCTGGCACAGTGATGCTAAGAACCTGTAGGGAACTTTCTGCACATCCACTTTTCGATGTATTAAAGAAATCATCTGGTGAGAGTATGAACCTTATGAGCCTTCAATTCAAAACACAATTTCCTTCTAATCCAAATGCCTTAGGAAGCACAATTCTGAAAACACTATAAAGAAGCAAGTCACATACAATAAGACAGAGTGATCTCCAATCTGAAGCCCAACAGTTACATTTTAATTTACACTTGAATATTTTAATGTTGTTATCCAGTCAGTAAATTAACTCAAGATGCAAGAATAAAAAGGGAAGATGCATAGGGAAAAAGGTCACAAGGTCCACAAAAGTTAAGAACTTCACTTCTGTTTGAAGCATCAGCATTATGTTGTTGAATGCCACAGCTCTCATATAAAGGAATTGCTTAATACATTCCCATTCTGTTTGAAGGGAAATTAAATTTACATTCTTTGGGAATATGGTATTGTAATTAGTTCATGACTTGATTACACTTTGAAGTGAGCTGAGACTGCATATGGTGCATACAAATTAGTTAAGTTATGGTTACCTACCTACAGAAAAGCTACCGAGTTATGAAAGTTAGGGACAAAGCCAGGGCGGTCCTTTGGAGTTTTCAGGAAGCACACAAAAAACATCAAATTCACATCTAGTCTCTGGACTTACAGAGCTCAGGTGTGAACAGAAATTAAAAAAAACACAGTTTCTTAAACAGCTGAAGAGCTTCCATTATTTCCATTTTCACTTATAGCACCTGTAGAGTCCCTGTTAAAACTGATCCCAAAGAAAAAGCAATAGAAGATACAAGATTTCCTACTCTGGTTAAATTCACTAGTATGATTTATTCTAGTACTTGTAATTTTGTAATTTCTTTTATAGACAGCCTAAGTTTCATATCATCTACCAAGATGCTCTGTTCCACATAGATGATAAAATTCCCAAGTTTGCTTTAACACTCTGGAAAATATTGAGATGCACAATACAAATATAGTGCATCTAAAATTGGCCAAAGAAGAAGATAGCCCATATGATTTGATGAGAGCAAGGAAACCATTTAAACCTAAAACTAATTCCCAATATAGCAGATGAACTCAGAGAAGTCTCTAAGATTCATTGAAAATGCAAAAGCAGTTTAGGGTACAGGATTTGATCCTACGCATTGAAAATCCTTTGCACAGGATATGCCAATCAAACTGGACAGCTTATCTGCCATGTTCTCTGGTTCAAAGGTGGGTAAGGACAAAAATATCACACGCCATCATATGCCAGCAGATGTGCCTGGATCAATAAATGCAAATACCATCTCAGAGCTCGCATTTTCTATTCCAAGTGGAAAGCACATCTCCAGCCTTATCTTCATTAATACAAACAAAAGAATACTTACAAGAAAAGAAAAAAAATAAAGCAAAGATTTATGTTACAGCCTGGCTCTGCTAACAACTTTCTTTTACTGAAAAGGAAGGAATAACATAACACACAGAAGACAAATTATGCTGCTACATATACTGGCAAAAATATGCACTTTCATAATAATGAATGTAAGGGATCTGATGACAAAAGAACTAAGAACCTCAATATAGATAATATGGACCCCAGATCATTGCAACAAGATACTGGTCTTGGCATGGGCCATGAAAATTTTTACTTTTAGCTTAAAAACTGCAACAGCAGGAAATCTTCCTCACTTGAAAGAAGGAATTTTTTCAGAACATACTTGCTCCTTTCAGGGGAGCTCTGCCAACGACTATAGTGACTTTCAGAATTTAAAGACTTCCTTTGGCATTTGCTTAAACGGCACAGCTACCCAGCCTCTTCCACTGGAAACTGTGAAGGAACTTGTTACTTATGTATTTGTCTACCCGCCAGTAAATGTTCCATGCATTTTTTATGGAAGAAAGGAGCCTGGAGACTCAGACATACACAATCTCTGTGCGAAACGGTCCCAGCACCTGAGAACAACTCCACACATTTCATCATGTACGAGAGAAAATAATCACAACCTGCGCTGTGTGAGAACACGAAGCCAAAAGGAGGCATTGTACCTACCACCATCCACACCATACCGGCGCTATTTTTCCTTCTACATATTTAGAGCGCAAAATTAAACAAATAAAAGGAACACTGCATAATTTAGCTTTCATTTTGTATCAAATTGCTCATAATTGTAACCATAAAACGATAATATTGTGCCATATGTGCATCTGCAGAGCCGGCAGCGGCGCTGACCGGCCGCCACAAAAGTGGGGCTGTGGCGCCACCCTGTGCCCGCCCCGGGTATTGCCGCACCCGCACAAACGCTCGGGTTCATTTTCTCAAAATGCAAAAACCCAAAAGCATCGCTTTGAAAGGTGAAAATCCGCCGTGCGACCCTCCTGATACTCTTCATCCTCAAATTGCACTCTGCCCCACCCGCAGTTACAGTTGAAACACCCATTGCTGGGAACATTTGCTGCTTTCGTTGCAGGCCTTTGTAAGAATTTAAAAAATTTTCACAGTAGCCACTGTTACCGTTTTTTACACAAAGTCGTTTGTCATCTCAGTAGTACTGGATATTAAAACAGACATGTTCCTTACTCTAATTTGACAATGGAGCTCTTGGCAGAAGCCCGAGGAGAGATAAGGTGGGAATTGAGGTATCTGAGAAAGGATGCTCAGCCTCTTATGTTTAGACACAGCAAGAGGAGTTATTTAACAGGATAAATGCGAGCTCGGAGTCAGAAGCGTGGAGAAAAGGGGATGAAGAGGCAAAAGAGAAATGGAATGCAAAAGCTGAACTTACTGAGAGCAGAGCTACAGCACCTCCATCTCAATTAAAAGAACATGCATAGTAAATCAAAAAGGTGTCTGCTTTGCAGAGAATGAGAATGTAAGATCACAAAACATCAACTCATTTTATAACTAAGCTAATCAGATTTGGTCTTGGTTACTATCAGAATGGGGATCACCTGAGAATACACAATGGTGTCTATCTTTTTGCTTCCTTGCAGGTAACAATCAATCATCACTCTTAATTTCATATATTTGATGTTTCTCACTGAACTTTTTCCTTACTCTCAAATACAAATTCTCAGGAATAATGCTGACGGAGAAAATCAGTCTCTTCTTCTCTCCTTCAGCCCAGCTCCCACCACCTTCAGAATGAGAAAGACCTCGTTTGGGTCCTTACTGGAAAGGAAATCTGGATGCTTTTGTTCACTGCTTCCTAACGTGGTTGTCACTCTGTATCTTCCATAGTAGGCATCAGATTTGGGTATTTAAACTTTCTTACATCCTCTTTTTAAACTAGAACTTAATCAGACAGCAGCATTCAGATTTTAATCTGACTGTACCATTGGCAAATGGTACAAGAGGCAGGATGAAAATCTGCAAATGTTGCTGGACAAAAATAGAAAGAAAAAAAAAATACCAGTGAACCAAGGGATCTTGCCCTTCTTATAGAACTGTCTTCAGCACTACAGCTAGAAAAGCACCAAATGTAAAAACCACAGATCATTCTAGATAATTAATTTTTTTCCTTTAAAACTATTGCTATTTTGACAGTCTTTCTAACCCTGTTAGAACACAATCTGTCTGCATGATGCCGACGAGAAAAATGCAGTGCTCCTTTTCCTAAGATACACTTGAGGTCAAAACAAACTCCATATCAGCACACTAATATTAAGGGAAGTGTCCTCAAACCCAAAAAAAGGAAAATATTACATGATGGAGTGCTGGAAAGATCTTTTCCACCATGTGTTGTAGACATCTCTAATGTGGTAAGGACTTCAAAATGACAACAACCTCAGAAAGTCGGTCCTTTCTTGTGAAATCTGGCTTTAAACATGCCAAACTCAGAAGCACTAGTTTCACTGAACTGAGGCCAGTGAAGGAAAGATTTAATAACAGCCTCATTATAAGGTTCATTGTTGTAGGACTATTTAATATACAAGATTAACACATCTTATCTCCTGCTTTCACTCAAACCTATTATACCCCTCATTAATACATGCACATTTCTACATCATTTACAGCACTCAGGAATCAAATATTATTGCTCGAAACAGGGTGTGTTCTGCTGCTCTTCCTGGTGATAGACTCTTTTTGCAATAATAGTGCTCAAAAATAAACTTCACAACTCAGAATTACAGACGTGTAGGTAAACAGGGCTGTCTAAAACTGGGAGAAATTTAAAATAAAAATAATTTGTTATGCCAACACTCCAGATTTCATTTCTTAATTTCAATTCTCTCACCATTTTCAGTACCCAGACCATTCAAATATTTTAAGACAGGAAACTTCTGCTTTCTCAACTTAATGAATCCTTGGCACCCTTTCCTCCTGGCAATTTGAGATGTAGAAATAGGTAAAGTGACCCATAGCTCCTCAAATTAAAAGGCATTTTAAAAGTCTTCAGATCTAGATGATCAGAAAAGAAAAGGAAGCTGTAAGGTAAGAACAGTACAACACTTCCCCAGAATACATTCCTTCGTGTTCACAGATATACCAGGGCAGGCCAGAACAATGTACCTTAAAATTATAAGAAAGGAAGGAAAAAATATGCAAGTATTAGTCCGCCCTTAGACTTTGCTTGTGGCCACTGAATTGTATTGTAACATTGGACTTTTAATACTGTACAGATGCATTTTGGCTTATGTTTATGTAATTAGTAAGTTAAACACATTAAACCATTCTAAGAATACCGAAAATACCTCTTCTGGAACCATTTGAGAAGAATTGCTACTCCATGCACACTGTTAGAAAGCATGTTTACAAAATTCCCTTTCCTTCACACCTTACTTTATGAAGCCACCCTATGGTTGCTATCAAAAAGGTTTTCAAATCATTGAAATTATTGAAGAGAAAGAAAATTAATTACCTGGAATGACTCTCCTTGGAAGTACTGACAGCAAAGACTTAGCTTCCACAGGCCATATATACAGCTCCTTGGATTTTTTTCTACTTTCTTGGAGATAAAGATGCTTACTCTGGTTGATTAATTTTGTATCAGAAAATGCAATTTGCTGAGACAGGCCAGAGTGACCCATTCACACTGAACTTCAGGCTTTTTGGAATCATCCATGCTTTCAGGTAAAAACAGTCATGAGATTTTAGAAGTTGCTACTTTCTGGAAGAAAAGATACTCATCCCTAAACCCTCACATTTATTACCGCTAAAGAGCTGACATCCTGAAGGTTCTTTTTGGCTTCTTATAAGGAATATTCTAAGGTACACAGCTGATGGGTAAGGACCACAGAAGTCCAAGGTATTTGTAGGGAAGAGAGAAAA
This sequence comes from Turdus rufiventris, assembly GCA_013186435.1. Taxonomy (NCBI): domain Eukaryota; kingdom Metazoa; phylum Chordata; class Aves; order Passeriformes; family Turdidae; genus Turdus; species Turdus rufiventris. The sequence continues at coordinate 338,214 of PYHW01009372.1, read as the reverse complement.
CCTCATCGCTGTAGCTATGACGTTTTTCCCTCCCACTACAGTTCTCCATTCATCTGAGAGAAACATTGCTGTGTGTTAGCCTTGAGGGTATCAGTGCTGGAGGGCTGTTACTCCTGAAGACAGGAATTCCTGAATCTAAACTCAAAAGTGCTCATCAGTAGAAAAAATAGCTGAAAAGAGTTTGCATAAAGACAGTTACTGGCAGCAAGAAAATGATACTTTCAGATATACTCCTCTCACAGGATTAATATTTGAGTAAGCAAATAGTTCTTTGGCAAATTCTTTACTTATTGCAATGCAGTCAGAATCACAGTGAGATGACTCCATGCATACAGCAACTGCTGATAATGCAGGGATCACCACGGATGCTTAGAAGAGCTTAGTCAACTCAGGAATGGAATAGGCCTTCTTGTCAAATACATTCCCGTGGTTATAATAAATTTCTGAGCCCTCGAACCAAATACAACATAAGGAAATGGGGAAAAAATTAAACACTGAAAAGTTTTATATAACAAGGACCTAGAAAAATCAGATAAATTAAGGGTGTTTTCCAGCTCAAGAGGTGATCAAGATAACCTGCACACCAAGCTATATGGAAATGTCTATTTCCTGCCAGCAAGAAGAAAGGGAAAATTACAGTATATTAATACCTTGCAAAGACCCTGGACTAGAAGTGACTGGCTTTCAGGAAAAGGACCACAATAAAATTAAAGAAACAATAAATCAATATGGACAGCTACCTTCCTCCCAGAAGTTCAAAACAGTAGACAAATAAAGGGCACAAAAGTACTGAACATTTATTCAGATTTTCTCATTGGTAAACATCATGGAGACTATGGAGGAGTAAGATTTAACTTCTTTAGTGCAGGATTAATTTAAAAGCCAAAACTGCAGCAGAGCTGCTTGGTATCTCTTTATTTCAACAGATCAAGGAAACACCCTTACCTTTTCCATCTCAAATTGGAACTTATTCCTGTATTAACAGCCAGAAACCTTCACCACTACAGTATCTCAACAGCTCATGGGTATCAACAGACTTATTGTCATCATCCCTGTATGTTCACTCTGCAGGGAAGGTCACATTTGGTATGGGGGAAGCTGGGATACAGACAAGGTATGTGATTTATAGGACTTCACAGAAGTAAGAAAACAAGAGTGCTTCTACTGGAGCCTGCAGTGCCACTCTGTCAGCATCATTCTCTGACCTGCTGCACTCCATGCTGCTGATGTGGCTTTCTGGGCAGCCTCCCTGATAGCCCAATCCCTGGTTAAACCAGCATTTTCCTCTTTTTCAAAGTTTTTGTGTGTAAGATATTTCATATATTCTTGCCTTTCCCTATCCAAGGATTAAGGTGAGAAAAAACTGAAACAAAAGAGGGACAAAAAATTAAAGCAGTAACTGTACCATAACACATCTGCCTCTGAAGCAGGAAGGAACAGACAGCACCAAAACATCTTCAGATCTGACAGGTTGCTCTGCTACCAATCTGCACTAGCAGGTGAGACATGTCACTCCATGACAAGTATCAGAAATAAAGGAGCTTAATGTAACTTCTAGTGTTTTATAAGATTTCCCTCTATTGTGCAAAAGGAGACGACAAGCATTTCTAACAAAACATGGTGAGATTTTTCTCCCCTGAGCTGCAAAGCTTTAAAATTAGCACTTTGTGTATGCTTGTTCTTTTAATGTCTGCATTTATTAAGGAGCAAAACAACCATGCATCTGAAATGCCAGAGAAATATGGATCCATAAATAATGCCACATTCCTATTCACACCTAATCTAAATATTTATGTAGTAATTTACCAGCAAAAGATGCAAACTATTCTTTAAATGCTACACTGTATTAAAGGTTAACCACGTGACATGTTTTATTATAAGGCTCTGAATTATGTTTAACACAATTTTTATTTTCAGTGAAAGTTCTGGTGTTGAAATGGATGGACAGGGACAAGGAGTTTCAGTCACCTCTATAAGATGAATGGTGAAGTTCAGACTTCCTCAGTGTTTTTCAGTCCTCATAGCCATAGGCCATGCAACTCAGTAGCATACTGATTGAGAGAGGAAGAGCCACATTCTCCACAACTAGAAGAGCTAGAAATAGCTCTATCAGTGAGGTTTGATGCTTACAGCAGGCCTGTTGGTGCAGAGTTTCACGTAGATGATGCAGTCTCTACTGGAATCGGGGTCAAATCAGGAGGGCTATGTACACACCCCCCCAGGGAAACGTTAAATGGAACAGCAGAACTGCCCCCAGTACAGGCACATGCCTTCAAATTTCACAGCTGCTAGATGCAGTCTCACCTCAACAGTGAGGTAACAGCTCTCTGCCCAGTACCTTACACACGAATTCAAGATCCACTCCTCGCTCAGTCCTACAAAACCCAGCTTCTCTCGCTTCATGTCCTGCTACAGTCATCATGACATATTTATGGCCATAACAGTTCCTTTTGGTTCCTCCTTCAGCTCTCACCTTCATGTCTTCTGTTCCTAAAACCTTTCATATTAGACATAGTTCCCAACTTATCTATTTTCTCTCTTATACAAGGCTTTCTTTAGAAATATTACTTTGCTGACTTCGTTTCCAATTCTCTTGATCTCTACATGATCTCCACACAGAACACTTTCTTCATGTCATCACTTTCCTCAGATGCAAGACCTTTGAAGCTCACTGCAGACTCAGCCATGCAGGAACTGATACAAAGGTTTTACTGTGTTTTCCTTTTTCACGAACAGAGCCCATTCCACTTACACTACATTGAGAGAGATCCACTCTTGTGTAACTTTTTTGAGCCTTTAATGTGCCAGAGTTTTCAAGGCTGTAAAATGGAGGGGTAAAAAAACCCCCACATTTAAACTTAAGTAGTGTTCTGGGAGTTAAATCTTCCAGCTTGTAGCATAAGAAGAAAATGAACATTACTACCAATATGCCACCTCCTAGACTGAAACTCTCATGAGAAAACAAATTCCACAGGTCTAAGCACAAGGTATTCACAAATAAGCATTATGACCCATTTTAAATGTCCAACTTCACATTTCCTTTGTGACTGTTAAAGCAGATACCTCTAACTCAACAGCAAGAAAGGGTGACTTTCTCCAGAAAGAGCTCATCGGGCACAGCAACATGAGATCTAGTAATGTTCCCTGCTTCAGCAAGAGATGAAGTGCAGACTTATTGACAGAATCTGCATTTTTGGTTCTCATTTGTTCTGCCTGAATAAGCTTACCAATCTGAGGAAACACTTTCAGACACTGGTATTTTGAACACCACTGGTCTCTGGGACTATCCTTTTTCTGCACCTCACTGTATTTAGATTGAAAAAACCTTGGCAAAAAAAACGGAGGAAGCTGGAAGCATAAATGTTCATTCTTAAGTTGCAGTAAAATCTTTCATTTCAATGATATACAGAAGTACTTGGAATGTATTACAGCTGATAAATGCAGAAATGAGGTATAGAATACTACTGAAAATAGACCTTATTTGTATGCACGCCGTACAAATATGTTAAAATACGTAGTTAAATATGCTGTTGGAGTTAAGTAGCTTTCATAGAAGAGAATCATTGCAATTATCAGTGGTAATAGCAAATCCTCTCTGATACAGATGTTTACTTCCTGTTCTAAGAACTAGGGCAGGAAACAGCCATGTTAAAAATATTTGTCTAGCACCAGCCATAGTATTCCTATTTGTTACAGTTAAGTGTACAACCTGTAACAAAAATAGAGAGTTTTTTCTTCCTCCCCCTCCAGCATAACTTAATATATTTAAAACCTTTAGTCAAAGACCAAATGCCTGCTACCATATTTTGGTACAAGCTGTTTCTAACTACAGTCCTATCTCTTCAGTTAACAACTGGAACACAGAATTAGTCATCTCTAGGAAACAGAGAGCATTAGCTTTTCATCACAAAAAGCTCAATTAAAGCCCATTTGAGAGAAGCTGAGCCACTTCTTTATTGCATTTTTTCTTTTCCCTGCCTCTTGATAGCTAGGCTGAACCTAAATATCATTAACTGCTGTGAAGGCTAATATGCAAAGCCTAAGTACAGACCTGACTATGGCGAGTGCCTCTCTCAGTTCTGATGCATGGGAAAAAAAAAAAAAAAAAAAAAAGGAGTCATCCACATACAGACACAGTTTCTTCCCCAGGCCCACATGTTTACTTCTTGCCAATTTCATTTGTAAAATGGTAGAGGTGTAATTGTCTATTCAATTTTTAAAATTTCACTGTGTGCCTTCTGTTTCTTAGAACATGGCAAATACTGTCTCTACACTATATCCCTAGTACTTAGAATGCAAAACCCTTTACGACACTTCTAGCTCTGGGAGAAGAGAAAATGAAGCATGAAATAAGAAATATACTAGCAGAACAATATTCATTGACACTGGTGAATCTGTATACTGCTGCATTGGGAAAGTATTAGTATTTGGAGTTTTTGGGGGATTTTTAATATGTTTGTCCAGCTTGTCTGATGTCAATGGTATGTCTGCCCTTGCAGCTTTTCTATGTAACATGCAACCCAGATGCCAAATTCATAAAATTATGGTCAAATCCAACAGATTTATACATTCCCATTTAAATTACAAATATTTTTAAGCTAAACTAAGTAATTATCCTCACAGTTCTTCATAAATTCCCCACCCCTGAAAAAACACAATCACATTTGTTGAAGAGTCTGAAGCCAAACACAGAACTAGAAATCTTTTTCTGTCCTAGCAAGAGTCTAGAACTAGAAATAATATTTTCTTTCCTAGCAAGGGTCAAGACAACAGATTGTCAAGCCAGAAACACAGCACAAAATACATAAAAAAAAATCTTGACTGACCAAAAACTGATTTTGGTGGAAAAAAACTTTTTACAAATTGTTCTTTGTTTCTTGTAGCTTGTACTGAAATTGAAAGAAAATGGCAGCAAAAAGAAAAAAAAAAAATCACATTCTTCAAGTCCATTATGTACCAGCAATATTTAATTTAACGTGCACTAATTTGGTCAGCCTCACACTGATATTAGATGATGTGTCCTTGCACTGTTTTTAATTTACAAAAGCTGAAATTCCTGCAGAAATATATACAGGCAGTCCCAGGACCCTAAAATTTGTCACCTCCTACAAGCAAGAGTTGAGCAAATAATAACTGGAAGAAAATGCATTGCAAAAACAGAATAAAAAATAAAAACAGGGTAAAAACTGCTTTTCAGAGCAGACTTCTGAACCTCAGTCCCAAAAGATGAGTGGTAAGAATCAGCTGTCCACAGCATATGCTGGTCTGTCTGGTGTGTGGCAGGAAAGGTATGAGAGCCTCCACATCACCACACCAGAGAAAATGTGCAGAGACTGGCACTTCTGCCGCAGGTATAAAGGCAGAAGCAAACTTATGTATACCAGGCTAATCAATACTAAAATGGATCATATCTGAACCACCCAGTGCCTCGTGCCAGGAATTCAAACAGCTGAAAAGACTTTCTTTTGAAAAATAACTGGTACAACCCCCTTAAGATGCCACTTGTACTGCCGCCATGTTCATCACAGTTCGGGAAAGTATCCCTCTTATTCTACTTTTAATGGAAAAACCTTCCATATACTGCGTGGAAGGTACAAGACAGATTAGCACTTCGTTGGGTGAGCTAGTTAGAAATTTGGCTGAAATCATTGTAGATAATTGACAAAGGCTTAAATCTTTTACTAGTGACTTGTTTGAATTATACATCAGATTCACACTAATTTAATAGGCAACTTGGAATATGCAGCCCTGATTTAGCAGGGATTCTCTCATGAGGAATTATTTAAAAGTAAAGAAGGCACAAACTAAGTAGCAAAAAGCAAAGATAAATGTCACAGCACTCATTACCAGCAGGCCCAGTACAATACTGACTGTGTCAAAGCTACAGCAGTGGGTATTTACAATGTGAACACATAACAAATATGTAAAAATTACTTTGTGTATCTCCTCTTTTTTATTTTCTTCCAGAGTCTTGGGGAAGGGCCATTCCCACCAGTTTCACCTCTCTTCAAATCTACCTGGATGCTTTTTAAAGGGAGAATCTGGTATTTAATGGTTTCTAGACCATTTTGAAACCCTACCACTTTGGTCTCAGTATATTTTCAAAGACCAAAGGGAACTCTCCAACTACCTTATATAAATAAACCCACCCATAATTATTGCTGTACAACAAAGAACACCAAAATAATTTTCTCCTATTTTGCAGCCAAATTTAATTATAGATCACCACAAATGGACAATTGTTTTTTAATTTCACTTCCTTAAAGCAGGAGGGATGCAAAATTGTCAAGGGAGGCAGCAAAAACAAAAGATGACTTTCAACATCTGGAGAACATGCAATGTAGCTAATGCTTTTTTATTTTAATCCCAAAAAACTGATGGGGTGTTATTTACAAGACACAGGATTGGTGGAGGAAGGTGCTGAATGTATTATTTGCATTAAGGCTGATATGAATTTGGTACAAGTGTCTTGTATTTCCTGCTACATAAATGAAGTCATTGACTAAGAGCCCCAAAATAATCTCATGCCACAAACACCACACACCACTCATCACTGCTGAGATGCTGACATTTGCTGCAGGGCTGGTACTGCTGCACTGAACTTAGGCACATAATCTACCTCTTTTCTAATTTAAATAGAATCTATTCTTGTCTATAGAAGAACTACAATCTTAACTGCAGAATATGTATATTTTTCCCTTGATTGCGTCTACTTGTTCTTTCAAGGGCATTCCCATTAGGAACAAACACTTCTCCATCCTCTCTCCCCCTGAAAGCAGAGTGAAAATAATCCTATCAAGGGAAACTTATTACTGTTTCCAAATTGCGCCTGGCTCTCAGCAGGCACACTCTCCAGGCAACAGTTTTGCCGCTACATTATAACTAATTTTTTTTCCAGATGACATTTTGTACTGTAAGTAGGTAGACGAAGGACAGATTTATGTGGTTTGGGATAAGAACGAACCTTCTTGAGCCAAGTAAAAAAGCAGTGTCTCCCCTCACTCTGCACCCTCCTGCAAAGAAATTTTGCTCTCACTCTTTGGAACAATTTCTTAGCACGTCACACCATGGCCAAAAAACAGACCCTTTCACAAATTAACGCTGCAAGAGACAGATGAAACCTGCGGTTTGTTCAAATTTGGAGCTCCTGGCTGCAGAGGATAATGAAGAAATAAAAGGAAAGAGGGGAAGAAGGAGAACAAAAGAAAGCCCAAGGCCATCATTTGATTCCCGGTACCTGGACACGGCACTCGCTGGCCAACGCTGCCACCTGGTGGGCACACGGAGAGACACAGCTCCGGCTCCCAAAATCACGGCTCGGGAATGTCACCCACACTGTCCCCCTCCACAGCTACCAACCCCTGGGTCACCGCTCTGGACACAGAAAAACCCCTCTCCGCTTCCTGTTCCCTCTGGGTTTATGGCTTTCTGCAATCCTTCCAAACAGATCCACCACAACGTTTTAAACACACTGCTACCACTACAAGAAAAAAAAAATCTCAAACTAAGACATATTTTCAAAGGAATTAAACGTAGTGCATTTGATTTTTAGTGAGTAGCTAAAGTGCAATTTTAAAATTAATTCAAGATAAATCCACTAAAGGGTGATTCAAGATCAATTAGCAAAAATGGCTCAAAGATACGGGCCACTCTTCCAGACAAAAAAAAACTCACCCAAATACATACCAATTAATTTATGCATAATTTCTACCTTTTTACACAGAACATAGGCAAACACACAAGTCTTACTAACAGAGCCACATGATACTTAGCAGGATGAGAAAGCTATCCGAATCAAGAGAAAAAAACATCATGTCTTAACCAATTCTTCTGAGTAAAATAATCAAAGGAAATAGATACTTCTTCAGGAACAGGACAGAGAGAACACGAGAATTGTACAGTAACAACAGAGCTGTGCATGCCAGAACACCACTTCAAAAATCAGAGTGAAGAGAGGTCACAAGCTAGATCCCAGCCTTTAATCTGCAAATGTAAGAACAGCAAATCTCAACCTGCCTAAAAGAAAGGTTATACACTGCCATTCTCTCTCCCAGTAACCCCTACAGCCTAGCTCCTCCTTGGGAGACTCAGCTTAAGAGGAGGTTCACCCACGAGGTATTATTTAACCACATCACACTCTCCTGGACATTACCCTGTTCTGCATTTCACAGCCTCCCAAAGGCATTTAACCAGCTACATTAATGTCCTCTCCCACCACATGCTCTCGTGCTCTGTCTGAGCCTGAATAACGTTCTTGCTCCTCACCACATCTCCCCATGCACCAGGCATTTCTGAAAAGCTGGACCATTCATCCAGCACCCTCACAGATTCACAGCATCCCTACCCTTACACTCACGGAAGTGAGAAACGAGTCTACAAAACTCACAGCAGGTTAATGTTTTAGGAAAATGTACAACAGGTTTGACATGAAACAAGGACTTTGGTATAAGCACCATCCCAGGCTTGTTCTCCAGACAATGCATAGCTCCAAGCTCCCACTTTGTGCACAGCCCCTTTTCATGTCAAATACAACACAGTTATATGATACTTGCTTAAAAATCCTTTTGGCCAACAGGGGAGCAACACTTTAGAACAGAAGTCCAAAGAAATAGCAAGAACTATGCCACAGCTGAAGCATCAAATTAGAAAAAAATACTGATGCAGTCAGTTCTACAGGCACAAAGACTGTCAGGAATGACAAAGCTTTGAAGGTGTAAAATTCTCTTCGAAGCTTGGCTCCAAGCAACTATCACTTTTTAAGTTTCAACTATTCTAGATTACAATTTTAAGTAAAAGGGCCTGGCAAGCCTGAAGCACTTGGAATTAAATAAATAAATAAATAAATAAATTTTTAAAAATACTTAAATTGGAGACCCTGTAATTTAGCACCAGCTTCAAAAAACATAAGATTTACTTATGTCAGATTTCTTTCTTTAACTGTATGGGGGAAGACTTCACAAAGCACATGCCTATTTTTCTAAATAATTTAAATACTGCAGCTATGGATGACCATACTGGCACAACTCAGACCTTTCTAATTCTTATTTCTTTTTTCTTCTGACTAGAAAGTACCATTAAGCTGATTTTGATATTTCTTCTCATAATTCTCCAACAATAGGCTGACCTTGCTCACTGAAAGTCTTCCTTCGGTTAAGTGAAACGGAACACTTTTTCTTTTTGAACTTGCTGCATCCTTAAATGCAGCACACAGTCCCTACATCATTCTGGTGTCTCTTTGTTTCCAAAAATGTCACAAGTCAGGAGGACAATCAAAATCGAATCACTTTTCCCTCAGCAGGTCTCCATAACACATTCAGCTTGCTGTGTTTTCTGTTGTTTTAAATCTGTAATGTCCTCTTCAATTTGTAAATTTTTAATTGGAACCACAAGACATGCAATTGTTCTCCTATTTCTGTAACTCTTGGGAACCTCATACCACTATCATCTTGTTATTGAGCATTTTACTCCATACGCTCTGCCAGTTTGATGGCAACTGTTTTCACCAGCTTTTTTTTGTCACTACATTCAGATTTCTACCTTCCTATCCACATCCTTAGTGGAAAGTCAGATTCAGGTAAACTTTTATTACTGTCCCCTGCCCATATCACTCTGGCTTAGCACCTACTACCTTAGAAATTCAGATGCAGAACAGAAAGATTGTACCTGTTCCAAATAATTCACACTTGAATACAATCTTTGCCGTAAACTTTGCACCTTATTTCTTTCCTCATCATGATCATAAAACAACTGCTGGAGTTTGTATTTCCTCTGAATGAGATTCCCCAAACGTATCCTGAATTCAGTCAGCTATAGGAATTCATTATTTTAGTTCGATCTAATACTCAATCTTGATTGTGTCTGTGTCTCAGCTGTCATTTCTTGGCTTCTCCACCTCTTCCTATCACTTCAGTGCTTTACTTCGCTACCTTGCTACCCACAGCGTTTTCAGCCTTTACTCACAATGTTCTCTAGACTTCAAAGACTTCTCTAGACCTGTATCTGCTTTCAAAGATGTTCTGCATAAGCAGATCTAATCACTAATGCTTACCCCACAATCTCATCTATTTAGTTTCCATTTTTAATTATCTTGATTTGCAAGATATTTGGATGGCAAATATCCTAGTAAAAACATGGTAAATGCACGTGCCTAATACAAAAGCATAAATACAACACCAAGCAAGTCACACTTGAACCAGACAAATGGAGGCTGCAAAAGTAAAGCCCCAGCACTTTGAGATAAGTTTTGTATGAAACAGGGGAGTAGACCAGAGATCTCCAGTGTGGCATGTTCAGCATGGATCACACGGCTGCAATAAGCAGCAAGCAGTGCTCCAGCAGAATATTCCAATCGGCTTTCAAAATAAATCTCAAGTAGGGGGTGTAATAATCAAGTTGGTAAACTCAATTTGAACATGAAACTATTGATTTCTTCTGTGGCTAATCACCATCGTGATTCTAAATTATAAAGATCAGAAATTCTCTTCTCCCTGAATGCATACAGTAAATTGCAAACCAACAACAGCCCACAGAGCTGTAATTGCTATCCTGACAGGATAAAAACGCCTACTCGTCCTATTGTTTTTGTGAGTCCAGCTCCTCTCCCCACTTTTCCTCTGCCTTTTATTTTATCTGTTTTTTCACCACAGATGTGAACCTTGGGGATATAAAAATGAAGAGCTTTTTCCAGATGTTTCCCACAGAATGCAGTGCTTCATTCAATGCCCCAAAAACTTGCCCTTTCGTGCAGTAACACACCGCACATTCTCAGGTCAATCATAGACTCATGGAACAGTTTGGGTGAGAAGAGGACCCCAAAGATTACCTAACTCCACTCCCCTACCATGGGCAGGGACCCTTTCCACTTAATCAGGTTGCTCAAAGCCACATCCAACCTGGCTTTAAACACTTCCAAGGATGGGGCATCCACAGCTTCCCTAAGCAGCTTGTGACAATGCCTGGCCAACCCACAGTAAAGAATTTAATATCTAATCTAAACCTATACCCTCAGTTTGAAGCAATTCCTCCTTGTCCTGTCACTACAGGCCCTTGTAAATAGTTTTGCCTCATTTTTCATGAAGGTTCACAGTCAATAACCATGACTAATGAATCTCACATACTCCAGTGTTACTTCTCCACTGTGCTCCATTCAACTGAGTATTTTCATGCATTCTGTTAATTCCACTCCTCTGTTGGTTTTTGGTTTGTTTCTTTTAAAGCATTGTCATCCCAGTTCACATTACTCCTAAAACACAGATTTCACCCAAGTTCTATAACACTTGACTAATCCATGAAGACTGGCAACTCTCTAGCATCCCGGAAGATAAGTGAGCTAACGTGCATGTCTCAAACACCAATAACCAGATGGTTGTGGAGAACAAGCAAGGACTGTTGCTAATAACAGATAAGAATTGCTGGTAATAACCAAGGATAGCTGGTATTAACACACCAGGATGTGGCTGAAGAAAGAGGCGTAGAGGGATAGGGCAGCACGTTTCCAGGACAAACTTTCTTGTCCTGGCTCCTGGAGGTAAGCACAGCACAGCACATGTGTGGGAATGAGGTCAAGAAGCAGGCATGGGCTGTGGAAGGATATGGAGACCACCAAATACTCTGAAGCCTCCAACCCATTTCCATAATAACTAAATCACACAGAAAGGGAGAAATTTACCTCCAGTGCAAGGAAACTCATCTATAAAAAGGTATCCCCACAAAGCCCAGGAGTGTGTGTAACCCAGGACTCTGCAGATCACATCAGCTGCATCAGTGATGGAGCCAGGATCTCTCTTTCTCCCTTCCCTTCTTCTGAATACTCTTTAATTCATATCTCCCTCTCTCTTCCACTTCACCTTACCCCTTAATGCTAAATCCACTGCCATGTGCTTTTAGCAGGCCGAGGACTGACATACCACTTTTCATGCCAAGTGTACAATTTATTAATATAACTTTGTGATTGTTTGCAGATCCTCTGACTCCTGTTGTTCCTTTTAACCATGAGCATCTACAAATTTTGAGTGCTCCCTTCTCCTTAAGAGTGGGACATCACAAACACCAGAGATAAGAAAGGAAATTCAAACTCCAACTTGTAAGATCTAGCATAAATATCATTAATCAGTTTAGGGTATTTTGTCACATTTCTCTCCACAGATTTCACTTTCAGTATGTTCAATAATCCTGAAGGACTTAGAATTTACAAGCCTGAAATTTTTAACACTTTTGACACCAATAATACATAGCTACTATACAACTTGAATTATTTTTCACAATGGTGAAAATTACTCTGTGTTTTTTGCCAAATTTAATGCTACCATATGCTTATCTACTTTTACTCTCTTGGTTCCTAAAAGAGCAAATCTGTTTCGTAAAGGTAATGCTTCATGGGGTTAATGTTTGTATTATCTGATGTAGAAAAACATGGATTATCTTAACTAAGTGTGTCTGACAAGACACCATGAAAAAAGCCCTGCACATCTTTATTGGGATTACTGCAATACAAAACTGAACCCTGTTTGAAGACAGTATCTCAGAGTAAAGTGCAGAAAGGTCCCAACCTCAGGGTAGAAATAACAGCAGAATTTTCTTTTTTGATTTTCTATGAAATACAAAGCAATAATGTTGATGCTGTTCCTTCTGAAAAGAATCTGCCACCTTCAGAGATCAGGACACACAATATGGGCAATTAAGCTTTAACTGAGATTTGGCTCAAAGTAAGCATGGATGAAAATTAAAGTATGGCAGTTTGCAGCTTACTAGAAGGTCCTGATCTATGACCTTCGTCTTTAATAATTAGACAAAGGATCATAAAGATCACTCTGGTAAAGAGCTGTCTGAAAATTACAGGAGGAACAAGTTTTAAATACCATACCTTCACTTATTTTCTTCTTAATCATCTGCAAAGAGAAGGTAATGAAGTAGAGTATGGAATATCTTTTTGAAGAGGGGTAAGACACCACCCAGTGTTTATTCTCAACTTTTACCACCAGAGAGCTTACATCACCCTATATTAACCTCAAAACTAATATTTAAGCATAAGTGACTACTTTAAAAAAAAATCAAGAGAGGAGAAAAGCAGCTCATTTGAAAAGAATATCCTGCCTGTAGCATGCAACACAGCATTCTTGTGCAATCAGAGTACACGGTAACATTGGCAAAAGAACTGTACTTCTAACCAGGGTAACGGAAGCATTTTTTCCCCCAGGTAATCCCTCACCACTGGTGCTTTACCAACTCTGTAAGAACCACCTACACAGAAAGGCTGAAAGCACAGTAGCTGTCCACACTCCAGCACCTCTAACTGCTCAGAGAACAATCTTTCATCCTCATCCTTTCCACTCTTTGTATATTCAGCTGTATATTCCCTTCCAAAACAAGACTGGTTGGAATTTTAGCAACTTCCAAGTCTTAAGTAGGAAGATACAGCTCAGGCATTAAAAACCAGAGCGTTGCCATTACTTGAAAGGAGTCTGTTGGATGCCATTGTCCCCTGCATTTGCACAGATGAGCTGCTAATGAGAGAATTCAGGCATATTTTCATTTGAACTCTAAAGTACTTAAAAAGCTCCAGTTCCGTGCCAGAAATTTCATCCTCATGGGTTTAAGCAAAAACAAAGAGGAATTCATTTGCATTCTATACACAAACAATTTTAGCCGCAGAAGGCTGTTCCATGATGTCAAGGAAAGAGGACTGCTGCTCATGTCACTCTTTATCCACAACTATCTGCCTGCTCATGTGAGGGCCACACCAACTTAATCATTCTGAAGTTTCAATATTATAAAGAAATCCTGCTGATAATTAGCATTCAATTATAAAAGAGAATTCACATTTCCCACCACCTTTCACTGTACCCAAAACCACTACACCTCTCCATCTCCCAAGCTGAGGCTTCTGCATTTTATAAGTATTCCATTACATCCCTAAAATTTATGTCTTCTGTTAGGCCTGGATCTCACCATGCTGGATATCTGTCTGCAAATGGTAGCTGCCCTCTGGGAGGTAAGTAAGGAAAAGTGGCGTAGCATTATATACTTGATCAAGTCTCCCACTACATAATTCCAGCTAGAAGAGAAATCTATGCACGTCCCACCAACCATGCACGCTGGGTCACAAACCTCTCTACAGGTATGCAAGTCTTTTCTTTCCTTCCCTAAGCAGGAGGGAAAGGAGCAGTATTTCCTAATCATTGCAAGGATACAAAAATTGTACGTACAAAGAAAAGCTACAAAAGCATGCTCTAAATATTTTGAAAATAGGTGTATTATTCCAGAAAAGTTTTTGGACATGGTCTTAGTGCAGCTTCCGCATACAGGCTGCCACCAATCACCAAAAAACCCTCTTAACAGAGGGAACAAAAATGCAATGATTAAAACAAAAGGAAGGGTTGCTCTTGGACTCTCTGCAGTAATTTAAGTTAAGTTATCAAGGATCTCTAGACAGAAAACAGAAAAACCATCAGTCAGGTTCCTCTGTGTTTTAAAACTACTCCTCCTGGAAAAGGAAAGTTTCAACACATAAGTATTAAGATATTTTCTATGATGTAAATCCCTCCACGTACTCAAGGACCATGTTGCCAAAGGTGACAGATACCATATTGTACTCACTGTATCTCCACTAGACAATAAATTAAGTTTGCAATATAAAGTTGTTCAAGAACAAGATAAAGTATCAGCAGCCACACATCCAAACGGATGCTTAACATGGAAATGGCAAAAGGCATTGTTTCAATTTACACCACTTGATTTTGTAGAAACCCTAAAGCTGTCTAAGGAATTAATGTCCATGTGCAGACAAATGGAAAATGCCTAAATGTTCCAGGAGGAGATTAAGGCTGAGTCTGAAATGAAAATATAGGAAGACAAAAGCAGCAGTAACTTGCAAGAACCATTGTCAGATAGGTTCTTGCAAGTAGCAAAATGATACAATTTGACATAAGCAGGTTTAATACCACATCTTTACGAAAGGGACTTCAAAAGCAATATTGGATGGGGGAATCTTAAGTTCCCTTTCTTTGTGAGCAAAGAGCGTTTTTACAGACTCCTGCAGGCTGTCCTAATTGGCAGTAGAGCTCATCTTCATGTGTTTTTGAATTAAGTCCTAGTCCTGCCTTCAGTGAAGGCAAAAGTTTTCTCCCAGAGTTTTACTGTGCAAGCTCAGAAATTAAGACCAAAAAAAATCAAAGGAAAACACAAGTGGCAGAATAAAGACATCTGAATTTTAAACATAGTCCTACTACAACCTTCCTTTAATGTTGAACAAATTCTCAAATTTCTACTTAATTTTCTTCATTTTTATGAAGATGAGATGGCAGCAATACATTTTAACTCATAGAATGAGGACAGAATTATGAGCATTTGCAAACCACTGATCTCCCAGAACGAAAGGAGCTAGATTAGCACAACACATTATATCACTCCTTAGAATGAGCTGATTTTAAGTGAGCAGCAGCATTATGTAAATTAGTTACAAGAAAGAAATTAGAAGAAGATTCAAATACAGTCAAAAGGTTTGAGTAAATACAAAGTTTAGCACAGATATATACCCACTGGCTCCACATATACATTTTCTGTTTGCACATATAAAATGGAAGCTACTGCATTTCCTAATTATATTGCAAAAGAAGATGACCATTACATGAAATTCCAACTTCATTATTTCAATTCAGTAACTCATAAATCCTGAAATATTTATATAGAGACAAATATATACATCACCTTTCTAATTTTATGAACACTGAAAGAAAAAAGCCATGATGCATACAAAATCAAGTTTCAGGCTATTTTTAGAATTACAAAGTACAAAAAAAACACCAGAAATTTCCCATGTCATCAACAACACTATCCCTCTTCCTTGAAAACCTATGTGTAATTTTGCAATTCATAAGACACACCATAGTGCAGAGTTCTACACAATGCTGTTACCAGCTGAACAATTCTTAGAATTGCCTACCTACTCTCAAGGTAGATTGCAGAGTGCTATGCCCAGAAAGTAAAGTATTCATCAGGTTGTTTTTATGGTTTGTCCTCTGAAAAAGGAAAAAGTTGCATGGAAAAGAATATAAAATGCTAGGTACAGCTTAATATCCATAATTTCATGTTTATGCATGCTTATCCAGATCACAAAAATAAAGTGATAGCAAAAAATAAATCAGTTTGACCTGCATAACCAGGGCATAGCTGAGAAAAGGTCTATTTTCAGGACGGTCCCATGGAAATTATTAAAACTAGTTACAGAAATTAAAGATGTGTGAAGGTGCCTTTCTAGGATGACAAGCCTAGAATTATTGCCTAGACAAGCAATAATGACAAGCCTAGAATTACCATTTTAGAACGGAAATTCTTCTATATTTTAAAGCAATTCTGTGACCACTAAAGTGGTCTCTTTCAGAACATTGACTATCTTCTCTGTGGCTCCTATGACAATAATAAGGATTGTCATTTTCACTGAAATATATCAAAATCTAAGGCAAAATAAATGCAAACATTTTAATCCACCATTATGGTTCACAAGAAAAAAGCAACAAGCAGCAACACATGCAAAAATTCAGCGTTCACTACAAACATTACTCCATCCATACCACATATTCTGTATGACTTACAACTCAATTTACTAAAACCAGTAAAATAAAACCATGTATAA
The DNA here is from genome assembly GCA_013186435.1 of Turdus rufiventris. Taxonomy (NCBI): domain Eukaryota; kingdom Metazoa; phylum Chordata; class Aves; order Passeriformes; family Turdidae; genus Turdus; species Turdus rufiventris. The sequence continues at coordinate 321,584 of PYHW01009372.1, read as the reverse complement.
CTGAAAAACTAAACACTTCAAAATTCTACAATGAACTTATTAACATCACATATGCAAAAATCTCACTAAAAACTACTTTAAAATTCCTAGACTGGTCTCACTAACACCCCCACAGTTGGGATATTTTGGCTCATGTTACTGCATGTTAAGGTGAAGAAGCAAGCACTACTCATGCTCCCTCTCACATCTCTCATTATCTGTAATTAACATATGCATACTTCATGTATCCTGTCTCAAACTGTCATACGTTCTCTTAAAAGAAATTTTAACTCCTAGGACCTCTAATAGAAGTTATGGCAACCAGGGAAACATAAGCCATAATTCTTCTCTTACCCTTTTTTCCCTTTATATCCAGGAGATTGGCTTACTCCTTAAATTGGGAACCTTGACTTAAACAAGGAGATGCCTGCAATGAAGCAGTGTAAATCAAAGCCATCTCTATTTCTGTGCATGAGCCATAGCCATAACTGAAACCAGCACTGTTACAGACAGCACAGTCCTCTGTAAGTCTTTCAAATACCACAGAAGTCTTTCAAATACCACCAAAAGCCATACAATTCAAACTTTTGCACCTTCTTTTAGGAGCAGCTGCAAAAATTGTTTCAGACTGGCATTTAAACAAAACTTAAAATGCTAATGTGAAATGTGTCTCTTCTTTTTCCACAATCGAAAACTTGAGTTCACTTTTTAAGACAGTTTACTTTTTAGGATAGAACATGTGTCTATCCCACTTGTCGATCTCTACCCTTCCCATCACAAAACCCAAAATTTCATTTCTGATCCACAGAAAGTCAAGACTGGGAACTCATGAGGCTGACTACCAGGGAAAGTACTCTTTTAGAGGAAGAAAAAATTTTATTTGGCATAACAGCTCCTCAGCCCATGACTGTTGGTTTCACCTTCCCATCATGAATTGCTAATAAAATGCAAATAAAAATACACACACCACTGCAACCCGACAATATTTTGTTCACGCATGCACACAATTAAACAGAAATAACATAGTTACTAGAACATGACCTTCTGTCATACACTCTCTTTTAAATTAATAACATTAATCTCCCATGTTTATTATGGTAGGCCTGTAACACAACTTGAAACAGATCCCTACACATCTATTAACAAGTCAGTAGAAGTTTCTTCTGTGCCTACAATGTTTATTATAGGATCTCAGTTCTGGTCAAACAAAACCTTTAGACTGAACTTTTTGCCTAATTAGAAAAAGATATACCTATTCTGCTTAGGAAGGATAGATCTGCCATTTGAATGCATTTCTGCAATACAAGCATGCAAGCTAGAGAAATATAAAATAGTATGAGAACTGCATTACATTCACATAAAGGGTAGTTTAATAATTCAAGGTTTATTTGGAGGTTTGTTTGCAACTGTAGGAAAGGTCAGACCTTATATGAATATGGTATTAAGGTTTGCACATAAAGTCTAAGGTAAGGATAAGTAAAAAGGCTTGTTTACCATGCAGTTGCTCAGTGCTGTAGAGAGCTAACATTTTTAAAACCAACACAGTGATAACAGCATGGATTACTGAAAAGAGTCAGCATAGAGATCAGCACACATGCATCCAGAGTTCAAATGAAAATCACAAAATCTGTTAACACACAGATTGTGGAAAAGAAGTTTTACTGTTTTAAGAGTTGTGTGGATTTTCGACACATTTAACATCCTTATTTTAAATTTCTCATTGCTCTTCTTTGCACTTCTCGGATTTAATACTTTTCAAGACACACTCCCATACTTTTGCATTAAACACTTCCCACACTGTTTAGTGGCAGTCAGATAAAACAAATTGTTACGTTTGAACCTGGCCTGGGCTGCTCAGAAAAGAACTCATTACACCAATAAGCATCTACTTTGGACATCCACAAACAGATGCAGAGATAGATGTATCCGAGAGGATAGAGAAGTGCATACATCCTGCTGCTCTGGGACTGCTAGCTAAATATTTGAACACATACATGTGCACATGTTTTCACATGAAATAAGCTCAAACCAGCTCTTACCAAAACACTTCCTCAAAGAAGATAGTAGGACACTAAAAATACTCAGACTAGAAGAAGTAGAAACAAAGACATAATTTACTAGTAGTCAATAACAAATAAATACATTCCAAAAGCATGTTTCAGGAAAAGCAAACTTTGAGCTCGTACAGAAGTGCTTCCACATCACCTGCGCTACCTTGGAAGAAAGCAAACACAGATAATTTCTAAGCCCGAGGTATAATTATTTCTATTCTTCAAACCCAAGCTTCACTGATCAAATTCACAAAAGTCTTAGTAGCATAGAAGTAATTTAATTTTACTCAATCCTGTTTGCCTTTTGATCTAAAAATCAGAAGTGACTGCTTCTCCTGAAAACCCCTACATTCTCAAATCCTCAAGTGTCTCCTGGTAGGAATGGCAGCACCATAAGCTAGCAGAAAGGACCACAGACTGCATCACGCAGGCTGCATCTGCAGCATCTCCACCCCTCTTTCAGATGTGAGTGAGGAGCAGAGGCCAACGGCCAGGCTGCAGAACAAGTGCTTACAGAACAGTCACATCAGCACAGTGCAAATGCAGCACAGGGCAGGCATCACCTGTGCAAGATGCACACCCATCAGGAAGGATTTAACCATCCTGCCCCTAGGCAAGCAGCTGCAATTATTTTATCCTATGGTTTCCTTTACTTACTTGCACTTTCACATCATCATGATTTTGTTTGCCGTTTAAACATGATTCATACCCTCAATTTAACTTTGATTCATAGTTTCTAATAACATCAGACCATTGTCCAAACACTGCAAGGGGATATTAAACAACCTTAGACAGCCTGGGGAATTTGCCCACTAATATTAAACACAGAATAATTGGTTGCCATAATATTGTTTTAGATAACAGTTTCAGATAAACAAAGTAAAACTGTAATTTCCCTGCTTTGAACCAAGAAAATAAAAAATAAATTCAACAACTGTTGGACAATATTGCAAAATCGTGTATTATTAAAACACATAAGTGGTTATAGCTTATTCCAAAGAATTGTTACCCAATTTCAAATTATGTAAGAGCAGAAAAACAATCACAAATAAAAATTTTGAGTTTTATTAGTAGGTACTGCCCACAGCTCAATGTGCAACTCTATTGTCTTTGTCCAGATTCTGTAAGCTTGCTTGCTAGCTGCAAAATGTCACCCTTAAGAGTTTAGGTTAAATTGTCACTGTTTTGGAAATGTAGGCATCTGGTAATACACACACATACACACACATACACACACAGATACATATAAATAAAATTAAACTATGCCTAATAGGTATACCTAAGTTAGTTTTGAACTCTTATTAATGATACACTTCTCTGTAGAGAACAGCCTAAAAATGAAGTACTGAGCAGATGGCTTTTTTAAAGTGTGATTTAAATATGTGGCACATGCATGACATGTGCCTTTCCTTGATTTTCCAGACACTAATTGTTAAATAAGACTTCTGAAGTATGCATAAATGCATGGAATTCAATAATCAGTCAAGTATTTAGACACAAAGGAGAAGTCAGCAGAATTTTATGGATAGACAAAAATTAACTTACCAAAACTAGAGTATATTCTGAGCTAAAAACATAGTCAGCATTATGAAAAAAATGTTAGAATAATACAAGTTCTTGCACACATACACAGAGACACAAAGGAAATTGTTTCAATTTTCACCCCTAAAAGCATAAATATCCCTTAGAATTGTACCATTTCCCTTATGAAATCTAAGTATAAATAGGCAGGGAGTTTTTTATGAGAGCTGTTTTCTCTCATTTATAGGAAATCTACCTCTTTTCCCAAACAGCCTGATACCAATTTTTTACTGTCTGTATTGAATATTCAGTTCCCTTTCATACACCTCTGTACCTTGGGTTTACCAGTCCTTTTTCTTTGCCAGTGCTTCCTATTCCTAGCAGTCTCCCCAGCACAGTGTCATCAATATTTTTGGACTATACATTCCTGCACACACTGATTCCAAATACAGCAAGCATACATACTCCATACTTGCATATATATCATTAAGAGACTTCTAGGACCTTATCCTGTCAAACCTTATTAAAGTGACATTTTTAAGGCTGACATTCCATTTTCTCTAAGCTTGTTTTGAGCAGACATTTAGTAGAAACCTCCCCCCATTCAGGATTTTAATCAAGAGAGAAAATTAGGAAAAAGTTAAGTCTGCTATCTAGGAAAAAGATCTATTAGGTCTTGTCTGAACTAGAGAAATGTATTCTTCTAAGAATCAATTTAGTCTTTGCAATGCACTTGTAAAATGTCACACGTTCACATAGAGAAAGCATTGCAGATCCTGTTAAAACTAGTTTCATTAACTCTAAATGCTATTTCAGTTGGGCTGAATTAATGGCAGCTAAGTTAAAGGTTTACTGGCATTGTAGTTAATGCTGATCAAAGAACCTACCTGTCACTTTCCCCACAATATACTCATGGCCCTTTGAAATCTGGCCAACTTCACCATATCTGCAATCCCTACCACAAATCTCTGGGATAGGTACCCAACTGCAGTGCATTTCACAAAGCACAACTGAGGACAGAGGAAACCTGTGACAGTTTGAAAAGCTTATCAGCAGTGGACAATGCAGAGCTTAATTTGCCGAGTGAGAAACAATTCAAATTTCTAGACAAAGGCTTACAGCTATGGCAAACAGAACAGAACAAAAATCTAAACTTAAATTCAGGCTATCTGTATAAAGAACTAGCAGACAGAGAGAAAGACAGATAGTGATCCATCCTCTGCTGGAAAAGAAAAGGATGCCTACAGATACCTTTCAGGTTTATTTTCTAATATATACTGCTAACAACACCAACCTTCCATCAAAATCACATTTCAAAACAGAAGAAAACCAACATGAAATTCAAGAAAATCTTCCCCTTTTTCAAAGTAGACAATATTTTCATTTTGTATCAGATGTTTGGTTGCTTGTCAAGGTTTTCTTTTATCACAAATTGTCACATTTTGCTCATTTAAAACAAAAAAAAATTCTTTTTCAGCAATAGCTGAAAGTCTAATTGGATGACTGATTCAGTATTGATACACCATGCATGTTGCAATGACAGACTGACACAGTTTCAAAAACAAATAAATCAGTTCCATTATGTCAGAGCACAATCATCAGAACAGCAGGATCACATCATGAGTCGCTCACTATGTCATGAAAGAATATAAAACCAAAACATGGCATCTTTGAATTTGTTTGAAATACATTTTAGTGAAACAAAATTGCATTTCAAAGTATTAACAATGCCTTCAAAATAGAAATTTAAAATGCTGATCAGCTCTACATGAAAAAAAATTGTTGCTTGTCTTTAATTCACTTAATCTTCCATGCCTTCTTAAGAACAACTGCTACATAAGTCAAAAGGTTGCTGAAAGAGATTTCTATTCCTAAGAATAGAAACAATTGGAACAGAAAGAATAAAATATATTAGATGCTAGAAGTGGTTTTCTCTTCTAGATAAGATCCATTATAATAAAATGGAAGGATCAATTAACAAGAATTTCCTAGCACTGCACCAAGGCTGTCTAACCACTATAAATTCTGTTGTAATTTTTGCATATAACAGTTTATTTCACCAAACCATTGTCTGTCTGTTCAAGGCTATAAAAACTGTGGGAGACTCCTCTTGTAAATGAACCTTAATCAAAATTTATTTTGAGTATTGCTGTGTTTTCCAAGACTCCTAATGCATCCTATTCACAGAGCAAGGCATATAGCATTCAGTATTCTGCAGGATAAACTGCAGCAAAATTGACATTGTGGCAACAGAGGCTACATCTCTATTAAACTTAGAGAACAAGGGGCCAACTGAGTTTTAAATAAGACAAAGCACCACATGGCTATACTAGGAGTCTCATCTCTGTCAGCAAGTCTGTTCCCAGTTGACCAGGGTTCCAATTTGGCATGCAAGTTCATTACTGAATCTGTACCTTTTCATACCGGAGTTCTGTCAGGCCAATGAAAACAATGAAAACAACCTGACAAACATCCTGCAGTGCGACACCATCCCTCTATGTATCTGTTTTATTAATGTGCATTCAGTGCAGTTTAACGTACAAAAATGTTAGTGAATTATTCTCCTGTTAGCAGAGACTTATCTTGGCACTACGTTTGATTCTCAAATTGTCTTTGTAAACATGAGACTGTTATGCCCATAGTCCTTAAAAAAAAAAAAAAAAACAAAAAAAAAAAGTGTTTT
>PYHW01009372.1:273531-315300 GCA_013186435.1 Turdus rufiventris | reverse complement strand
AAAAAAAAAAAAAAACAAAAAAAAAAAGTGTTTTGATTATGATTGTTCAGGTATAAAAGTTCACAAGCAGGGAAAAACTACTGTCCACTACCCAGATGACATTAGAAGACTCTGGAATTAGGGTTCTTTGATCTCATTTTTATCTCAAGCAAAGATGAGCAACAAATTTTAACAAATTCAGGGGAAACTTATCTAATACAATAAATTAGTACTACTCAGTTTCACCCTTCTTTGTATATTCATTACTACATAATCGACAAATGGGAAATGAGCAGAAAAAAATAAATACTGTGTGCATTCACATAAATTTATAGCTGAGTCTCCTCAGGAGAGAACAATTCCATGAGCTGCACTCACAATTTGTGTTGTGAGATCAAGGTGGGCAACAAACACTGCCAAGGGTGAGAGGCAGGACTGAGCAAAGTGGCCTCCAGCTCATCTTTCCAAGCAGTCCACTACAGCTTAGACTGCATGGGCAGCATCTAGGCCATCACTTATATTTACCATTTAGGAAGATTATCAGAAAGTCCCAGAGATAACATATCCAGAAGCATGATCTTTTCAGAATGTATGGAGTAGAAACTCCAAGATACCATCCCTAGTTCTCTTCATGTGATATAACAGTGTAATTGCACTCCACAAGGCAGAGAAATGCTTGTCCTCCATGTAGCTCCTCAAAGAAACTACAAAGCCTTTTGATTCACACCATTATGTGCCTTCCCTTAAAACTTCTTGCCTCCTCCTACATCCATACTGATCCTGACTAAAAACAATCTTAATTGACAAGCAAACATGAAAAAAATAATGTTGAATTCCAAACTATACAAAATATGACACAAAGTAACACAAACTGGATCAACCTACAGCAAATACACAACACAACCCTTTCAAAATACATAGCATTAAAAAATAGATGCACATTAAGGAACACACTTCAAAGACAGACTAATTATCATCCAGGAAAATTTGGAGAATATACGGAGCAGAAATCTTCTTTCCTCAGGTATGAAGATTCACATCATCTAGCAAGCAGATCCAAAGAGTGAAAAGGAGTTTATGTATAATCTCATATACTTTTCATGAGCCTTATAAACTTCTGGCAGATTTAGTAATCTTCCATAAGTCTCCAGATTTCACAAGTCCTATTAAAATAAAATTTCTGACATTGAAAGAAAAAGGAAGTAGAACACCTTAAGCAATACTGTATGGACAGAGGGAAGAGTGAGGGGAAAGAACCAGTCTTTTTTACAGCTCACAAACATTTTTTGGGTTGCTCTTAAGGCCAAAAGATATAAAAGAGACAAAATACCAATGATTCGGCACGCCCACAGTAATTTTATGTCAAAACTATGAAGCGCAAAGCCCCTACAACTCAAGTTACCCACACTTTACTTAATTTCAAGGACCAGCAGAAAATAATGATTCGTTCAGGAAGATATAAATTGCAGAGCTTTCCTTTCATATGTTTTCTATGAAATACGAGGTAAGAATCCATTTTACTGTCTACAAAGAGCAATAGATATGGAAATGGTAAAAAGTGGCATATCATCCAAAAGAGGGACAGATGAAGACAAAGACAGAGCCCAAATAAACACTCAAGGACAGCACTTAGCAGCTCTGAATTAGTCATCAGTTGTCCTGTAATTTCTGTTAGCATTATTTCCGCCATGTTTATTTCCTCATGCACAGCGAAAACTCATAACCTGAAAAGCAAATAAAATATAAATCTGTTGCAGATGAGGCTCCCAAACCTCTGATTACTTTATTATTGGTATTTAAAAGGTACAAGTCATAATGCTGGGAAGTAAACCCTGACTTTACTGTGAGCAGCACCACTCAAAGTTCCAAGACACCACTAGCTACACAATTAATGCAAATCCAGCTACATTTTGCCCATTTTTCCTGAAAATTCAAACCATTCACAACAACTCTATGTCCTTGAGCAACAGGCAAAAGAACACCCACAGTGGTGTGTCCCTAGCTGATGATAAAGCAAGACTGAACAGAATTCCTAACAGGACGAACTGACATCTTTGTCATGGGGGAAGTCAAGACACCTATTTAAAGTCACACTGTAATTTGTTCTGCTCATCTCAGTTACTTTAGATAATATACATGTCCATTCAATCTGACCTTTGGGGACTTTCTATAACACCAATCATAAGTTTTTCTATCCAGCTTTGCAAAGATGAACTTCATCAAGACAACTTCTATAGGCAAGAAAAAGCAAACAAATCCCAATTAGTCCACATTGCTGTTCTGACTTTGCTAGCTAGGCTTTCTGACATTTCAGTCATACAATCCTTCTCAATCTTGTTCCATTTCACTCAGATTTCTAGTCTGTTCTAATCCAGAAGCCAAGACTTCCCATCATTCATACAAGTGAATCTTCTCTCACTTTGTCTCTCTTTTCCCTCGGAGAGAGGAAATATCTATTGCTCTAATCCCTTCTACACAAACATGAAAGAGAGGAAGATCTATTTAAGCAAAACACTGGCACAAGAACAAGCATGTTTAAGCTAGCTGTGACTGTGTCTAGCGTGGAAATTAGGAGGTGTCATAAAAAAAATATCAGAAGCTCTTCTAAGACACTGATCCTTAAAAAATGGCACAGAGGAGAGAACTAACAAATGAACCAAGGCAGATATTTACAGCTCTAGGAACAGAAATATGTTAAGAGGATTGTTTTAAAGAGCCAGAAGACTCCTGATAGTCATCTGTTCCCTGCAGATGAGCCAGGAGAATCTCCAATGCATTGTGTCCAGTCAGAACAATGCAATTATACTGTTGTTAAAATCTTCGCTCTGTCCTGTGGTTGTTTCCAGAAAGACAAGTGTAATATAGTAACATGAACCGTGCCAACATAAGAGAAGTTCAATATAAACAGTTCATTAAAATCAAATGGGATTCACAGGCTGTGTGTGCATCAGAACACATGGATCCAGGAAATACCCAGATGGCTTTCTGGGGAAACAGGAAACCACAAGCCTTTCTAGGTTACCAAAGCTAGTCCCACACTACCAGAGACAATACCAGGCAATCCATCCCATAATCAAATCTGGTCCTGAAGGTAAGATCACTTCACTTGCTCCCATAACTTCACTCTGCAGATAATTAGAAACATGCTTCTCATTTTTAATTTCCCTCTTTTCAGAGGAAAAATTTATGCAGTAGATTTATTAGCAGGTTAAAGCAAAGAGCAATGGCAAGTTAAGTATGGTTATTTTCGCCATAACAGAGCAATAAGGCCTTGCAAGACTTGTCCAGTTACCTGAAGCAACAGCTGGACATGAAAAGTTGTGCTCACTTGAGCCTTACCCTGCACCATTAAGCCATATAAAGTAACATCTTTAAAATCACCTAAGGAACTTTCATAAATATGTCCAACAATATTTATAGAAACCAAAAGCTTCTCCCTGAAGATAATGAAATATGAAGAAACCCACACTGGAAGAGTTAATACATTTTAAAGACTGTTAAATGCTTGGCTTGCATTTTTATATAATTACTAAAATTCTACTCTCTGAAGAAACTACATGAAAGCAATGCACTTACTTCAGTAAGCTTCCTGGATGTAAACAGAATTAGACCTGCCAGTCTTTGTGACCATAATACATTTTCTTTACCCCTTCTTTTATTTTTGCATTTTGGAATAAGCCATATTCCAATCCTCCTCTTGATTCTTCCTACACAATCTCAAAGTGTCACAGCTTATTGTGCACAAACATGCCAAAAACAACCTCTTCAAGAAGATCACTAAATGCTCAAACTGCACTCTAAAAATTCATTTACAGGGCTTCAGAAAGGCAGCAAGATGCCACTTTATTGTCAAATCCCAAGCTGAATTTATAGAACTACTAGATGGGTTGAAAAAGCATCGTTTTTACCAACAAGGACTTAAAATATGCAGAAGTCAAATGACAAACCTTCACAATGGCATTTTCACATTTCCAAACAGTAACACTAAGTAATTCAGATGGCAAACATGTAGCTTTGTGTATCAAAACATGTGCCAATCCACCAGAAATTAAATTGTACAGGGATAAGAAAAAGCCTGGCTGACTGCAAACTGCTGAAAGAAAAAAAGCATTGCTAAATCAATCATATTTGAACCTTCCTGGAGGTAGACAAACCCAGCAGCCAAGAGTCATCTTGGCCTGGGTACTATATTTAAACATAATCATGATTTGGTGGCTTAAAATTATAGATTAGGATGCCATTACAGCATGCACTACTCCCTCGCTTGCATCTGCACTGGCACCCAGGCAAGACCCAGTCACTGTAAACAACACCACATTCTGGTCTCCTTGTTCACTCAGCTAGGACATTCTGAGAAAGTTTTGATAGCCACAATTGTTTTATTCCATTTTATTCTCACTGCTTGGGATATACATCCTTCAGCTGACTCATTTTTTAAATCACTTCAGTACTTAAACTGTCACACTCGATGCATAATCTGACACCACAGAGTCATAGTTTGAATATTTCAGTTCTATTACTTTTAATTCTGTACCAGTTAATCATATTTTATTTAAAGGTAAAATGTTAATCTTCTGATGTTAAAAATCATCATACGTTACCTTTTTATGGCCGCATATTAAAATAAGGATACTTGCCAATTACCTAGAGTCTTCTTTTCAGGATTTAAATGAGACATTGACAAGAGGTCAGCTCAGACTCTCTGCAGTACAACAGTCTGCTCTGCATGCCAGAGGTGCTCTCTTTAAATTTCCCAATACTTTGCAGCTTAGAAATTAGCACATCTCACCAATTTGCTAGTCTAAATTGGTGAGTCCATATTTAATTCTGAGTATAAGGTATACCAAAAAGCACCTGGCTCCAAACTGTTTGCCCTATTGCAAGCTCACAACTCTGACTGAAATAGTTCAAAAATTCTATGTCTCTCCCTGACATAAAAAAAGTACATTTTTTGTTGTTGTTTTAACATTGTTACTTCTAATGACTTAAAACACACCTCCACACACACCACCAGAATGAGGTCTTAGACTGCAAGCATTTCCCAGCAGGGATTTTTGTCTCCATACTTGTCTGCAAAGCAACTACCACATTTGTTAATCATCTATAATTACAGACACCACAAGCCCAGAACCCATCAGAGCACATCTCCAGTTTGCTCGCATGGCCCTTCATATATAAAATATGCCTTTTCATTTCACTCCAAGTATCTTTTTCTACTTGGGTGTGTTTTTCCAACCCTCTTTTAAGACATGACCAAGAAAGGCATTCTTTAACAAGTATTTTTATGCATGAAACAATGAAAACTACAAACCTGTGTAATATACATATTTCAGTCTTTTACCCCAAAATTTTTGTTTTATTTAAAATGTTCAGAATATATCAATGAAATACCATAACTGAGCAGCATGCTTACATTTAACCTTCATGTCACACTAAGGCCAGCAAGCAGTACCACAAAATTTTAAAACAGGCGAGTAGGAGAGAAAATAGCAGAATTGCCCAGTGCCACATCTCCTAAGTCAGGAAAAGCAGAGGACTCAGCTGGAGATCCACGGGATCTCCAGGCTAATTCACAGGGGTCATGTCTGGCTCATAAGCAACATAATCTGTATCTCAATAGTTACTTTTTCCCGTGACCACAACTGCATACTGCATTTGCACAAACCTGCTCTACCTTTACTACTCTACTTGCAATGGTAAGCAAGCCATGCCAAGATAAAGTTCATACAGAAGCAGAAACAACATACTAATTTCATTTTTAAATGGAAGAAAAGCAGTGTGGTTTTGGTAGTGATGCTGATCATATTTATTTATTTTTATTCCATCGTTTCTACATTCAGACCTACAATTATTGGCAATGTTGCTCAGGTTTTTGATGCTCTGCTCTCAGTGTTGACTTCAGCACAAGCACCAAAGCTCTCATATACATTAGAAAAGTCAATACTGCTCATACAACAACTACCATCCACAGTTAGTTGCTAAGAGCTCATACACCTCTGCCTGTGTGCAAAATGAAAAAATATTTTAAGTCTCAGACTAGAAACCTGACAACGTACGACTCAAAATGCATTTCTGCTGACAAAGCCTAGGAGGTGAAACTGCTCCCTCTCTTAATTTTCTTTACAGCCATGCTCTCCTGCCAGGTAAGCCAATCCACACCCACCTGATCAGGCAGCTTGCCCTATGAGACTCCATACCCTACACAGGTGGCAAGCTCAAGGCTACAAATTTCAATATAACATAATTGCCTTGAATTTTAGAAGACTTCCTCCTTCAGGCAGAGGACAGTCTCCCCCCATTCAAAATGAAGGTATGCGTCATTAGAATATTTGGAAGTGAGTAACGGGGGTGAAACCTAAGTTTCAATTCTTACAGATTCTTTAGAATGAAACAAAAGTGCAGATATGCTTTTTTATTTCTTTTGCAGTTCAGGGGAGGGGGGAGGGAAAAGCATCACTGATTTGTATATTAAAGTGCAAGCATCTGTCCTACTGATGACATTCTAGGGAAGCACATTAGCATAAAATTTAACGATGTCAAATAAGTGGATGTGAAATAGGGACTGCGTAAAGACACTATTTCCAAGCCTGACAGAAACATCACTGTTTAGAAATGCAAATGATACCATTATGTTCAATAATTATATGAAAATATGAACAGTTCAGCATGTTTTCCAGCCCTGATGGCGGTTAATGGGATGTACGCTTATGTAAATAACTACTATTAAAGCTAATGCTGAAAAAAACTAATAAATTCATACTAAAGCAACTGATTTAGTACGCTTTTAAACCCCAGCAGTGCTCACTTATTAGAAAGGAGTGCATTCTTATGTTTAGAACTCATTACTGTTACAAGTCACTGCAACTCCATCAATTACCATGCATTAATGAAAATGGGACACATACAAAAAAAAAATTATTGCCTCTCAGCAGTTTTCTTTAAAGACAAAATATAGGGGTATTACCATCGCTGGGCCTTGAGGGGAACTTATCAGCAACATAATCCTTATTACTACAACTGTACTCTCTGTTCTATAAACCCTGGGGTATCTTTTTGTCCCAAGAAGGGGATGACCTTTATGTAAATCTCTTGCCATAAGCACAATGAAAGTGACCATATTGCCAACAGTAAAAGCTTACCATTCCCACAGTTAAAAATGTATTTAAATAAATATATACATACTAGGATCTGAACTGAAAACTGTAAACGTGAAACGAAAAACTACAACGCCTGAAACCAGACCAAAGAAGGTGTAATGCAAATAGAACTAAGGATAAAAGGTATATGTGTCAGTCTTCAATGAAACTGTTGCACCCAGATAAATTCCATCCAGTTTTACACTTACACTTTTAATAACCGCCTAGAGAGCCATGGAATTAAGACTTTAGGGATGCTATTCATTCCTTTTTCAATGTTTTCGCCGACTCCTCGGTACTACTCAAAATTCTTAGCCCTGGTTAAACATCACAATTGATAGAGGAAACAAAACCAAGAGTGCTGCTGGAGTAATGAATTCCTAAGGAAATTAAAAGCTGAGATTTACTGAATGCCTATAACTCTACTACTAACCCACTTTCATTTTCTAAGCAGTCTATGGAAATGAGATAATAGTGTAACATCCACTAGATCCTAAGAAGTTTAGCAGGGCTAAAAATGTATTTATATTAGTTTGCATTGACTGACAGTTTAAAATTATGGACATATTTCAACAATCTTACAAGATACTATGGACAAAAAACTGATGCCAAATGGAGAAGATTAATGTAGGACAGTTACCCATCCAGTCTCAGCTGCTGTAAAACAAGATGACATTTTGCTATGGGAAGGCACAGACTTGCAACTGTTGACTACATAAGCACTGTCACTAAGGACCATGAAATCCCACATCAATAGAAAGGGGTTAAGAAACAGATGCTGTTTTCATAATGCTTGAACAGTGACGAAGTTCTTAAAGGCCGACATGCATCTTAAAAGTCAATGTTAAATTAATGCTATGCTTAAGTGCAATGTACTCCCCACAGCACAAAACAGAAATAAAGCCTAGCCCAGCCTGCAAAATTTCCAATCTAAAAGCAGGCAGCAAAACAAGGGTTTCAGAGAGCCAGCAGCTCACAGAATACAAGAGCAAACACATGATGACAGTCACTGTGACAAATGCTTGATGGGAAAGAGATGGAATGAAAAAAAAAAACCCACAAAACTATCTGATTGCTTTCACTAAATCTCTGTTGAAAGAGAGGTATGAAGTGTTTTGCTATCTAGACCATTAGAACTATTTCATGAGTGAAGGCCACTCTAAAAACAGTAAGACAAATTTGCTACTGATTAATAATAAAGCCATTCATTTTATTCTTCAAATCTAAAGTAATTACAAGCCAGACCATGGCAAATGGATTTAGAAGAAGCCATTACGTCAGAAGAATCCTTTAAAGAACAGTAATTTAAAAGACTGAACTGAATAATGAACTATCCGGAACAACAATTATTATGAGATTGATTTATTGAAAGTGTATTTAATTATGCAAGAAATGTTTAAACTTTCCAAAATAGTGCAGGAAGACAGAGAAACCAATAGCAGAGTCAGCCCTACGTCCTCATTATAGTTGAGAAGCTGAAGCAGATGGAGAATTCATTTAGTTTAGAAGGATAAAGTACATCAATTTCTCTGAATCCACATTTCTAGTCAATTTGTTACAGTACCAGCTTCAAAAATTAATGATCTCATTTTCTCATTTGTGCCTCCTTTTAAAAGACTTCAGTCTTTGTTTCCAAATGTGCAAAACGTCATAAAGAAAAAATCTAACTCAAACATCACTTTGAAAGCTCACATGTCTAAAGCCAAATGTTTCAGCAATAACCACAAAGCCAGGAGTCAAATTCAGTCAGGTAAGTAGCCTGGTCAGTTTAAGTATATGGAAAAAGCAGAAAGATCTGTCTTTCACCTGAGATACTTAAACTGACCAGCCTGACTCCTATAGAGATTTTTTTTTACCTGAACTACTCCACTTTTCTTTTTTTCTTTTTTCTTAAAATACCTGACATTGATACATGAGATTGCCATTGCTCAAGGTGCATTTCCAATGATAGGTGTCTCCTGTTTTGTTCAGACAGGGGCGGCCCATCATCATATCCAACTCTGAAATGTCCACCACACAGTTAATATAGATAATATCATAAATCTGTGTTTCAGATACCCAGAGCTGGAAGACAAGCTGTCTGGGAAACATACAGGTATCAACAGGTATCAACAATCTGGCAGGACTGAAACTCCAGCTCTTATTCAGTTTGAAAATCATCAAGTCTCTAGAACCAGGTATGGATCACCTCAATGTAAAAACATAATGAAACATGGGATATGAGAGAATGCTACAAGCCCTCAACACTCACCTCAGGGGAACTCCAAAATTCTCTACAAGAGCTGTTGGGTGGGAACATCTCCGCTTCAGTCAGACACACACAGAATACAATTCCACCCTTGGTATAAAACACAGAGCAAATACACTTCTCCCATTCCAGCTATTTTCTATGCTGATAGTACCATCTCATAGGCAATCCTGCACCACTGAGTGCAGAGTTTGAGGGCAAAAAGCCTGTCTGGATCATATTCTACAGAGGCTTTTGTTGACTGCTTAGAAGCTGCCTGCTGATTCTGGGTATTTTCATAACATGGTCAGTATTGCTATATTGTGCTACAAGGCACTAACTAGAATTAAGCACAGAAAGCTTCAAATTAATCTCCAGTCATTGATCCATTTTAATACTCAACGTTACAATATGTTTTACCTTGTTTTAGTTTAAAAGTTCATGAAAAATTCAAAATATCTTATTTACCCAATAGTCCTTGACTGATTCTTCTACATTTAAGTTCGTAAATACATACATTATTTAGCCAATACTGCAGTTACAGAATAGCATATAAATATTCAGGGACTTTTTAATAAGTGCAGCTTTTTTTCAACAGACCACAATGGTTGCTTAGAAACATTTACTAGTAAGATACCTGAAATAACAGTAAGAGGAACACCTTCAAAAAGTGAAGTAGTTGGGTAAAATGGAAGAAAGGAGCAAAATACTAATTTTTCATTCTCCTCACACACCTTCAAACAAATTATGATGCACAAGAAGATATATAGCATGCATTCACATATGAAAAATAGAAAGGGGAAAAAACTTCAAATGATAAGCTGAGGGAGCCAAGTTAAGAAATAAAAGAAAAATAATGACGGTCATTTCAAACCCTCAGTTCATAACTTGTCAGAAACCATACCATCAGGAACAGACTTAGCCAAAGACAATCTCTAAAACTGTTACTGAGTTTTAAATAAATAGCCTGACTTTCAAAAGCACAAGTTTCCTAGAAATGGCAAATTTGCTTTTATACAGAAATATTCTTCTTGCCTTTTTTTTTCCAGGGAGGAAGGGGTGGGGGCACAACAAGGCAGAGAGCCATTTTCATATACAGATGCTTAACTCCAGTGTTAATATCTGTGCCCCACCTCCCCCCTGACGCTCTGCTGTCATTTTGAGGGCAGATTCTCCCCTTGCCAACAGCAGCCCCAGTGAGGGACACATATGAATCTGCCATGCAGGACACTGTGACCACACATCCAACAAAACGCAGGGCCAAAGAAAGCCTTTCTGTGGAAGACCACCTTTGTTCCCTCACTTGTGATGACAACTTGGTAGGTCTGATTAAAAAGGAAAGGAAGCAGAAGTGTTCATATTTTCAGAAGATCAGATTTAACATTATAGGGAAAAAAGGCAGAACCAGCAAACAAATTGTGTACTCTGATACTCCTTTTTCTACCATTTTGTTCTTTGCATTAAGCAAGCCAGTAACTTTCTTCTGAAAAACACTACAAATTTTACATTAACACAGTAAGAAAGGAAAAGGAGAAAATATGTAAGTGGCCCTAATTTATGTATGCAAGACTTATGTAATGAACAGTACTATGGCAAAACTAAAAGCATTTTATTAAAGTCTCTAGATAATGCTTATAAAGCTCATTATTCTTCCAGCAAATTAATATTCTATGTCTCACTAACACTATAAGCAAATGAACTGTTTTAGTTAAATTAATATTCATGTTAACTACATGCAAAACCAACTAATTAAGTAGTTCTATAACATTAAGGACATATGTAAACAGAGTCTGTGATCAATTTTAAGACTAACTACGCAAATCATACAGGATTTGTTGTGTAAATTTGGCTGGGTGTTCAGCAACCTGGTCTACTGGGAGGTGTCCCTGTCCAGGGATCGGACCTAGATGATATTTCAGGGTCAAACCATTTTCTAAGTCTATATTCAGTCAGAAAATAATTCCAACAAAAAGTTTAAGTAACCCAGGTACATTCTAAATATAAATCAAAACAGCAGCATAGTACAGCCGACTAGTTTAAATCTACAAAAAATAAAATTTCATAATAAACATAATCTTTTCTTTATTTGCCTATTCTTTGTCTATACAATAATATTTTAAGCAGAGCTTAGAATTCAATAACAAATTTTAAATTTTTTTTAAAGTTTCCTCTTCACCTATTAATAAGTTTTTACAGAAATATTACAGATGCTTTTTCTTCTTCATTCATGCAACAGAATCAAATTTACACTAAAAAAAATCCTTAATGGTGATAACGAGAAAAGCTAAAGACCACAAAATAATTTCTTTGAGCTAAGAAGTATTAGTAGTGTTTGTTTCTTAATAATCTCATTATAATTCTTTTCCTAAGACATATCATGACAGTACTGGGACATCTTACAAAGGATATTTTCCTGATTGCTAAATCAAATTATATTTGTTATTTACTAAGTTATTATATTTATTATATTATAATAACATGTAAATTATATTATAATTTTCAGGCACCTAAATTAATAATAGGTGCCTGAAAATATATCAGGGTTAAAAAAAAACAGAAAGCAAAAAGCTTTCCTATTAACAGCTCCTAGCAAAAGAGAAAAAGATGCAGCACAAGTAGCCTAATTGCATAACATGGTGCATACTGTTCTTCCCTTACTGTGAAATAACACAAATAAAAACAAGGGAGGTGCAAGTCACACACTCCAAAGCCAGTGCCAGAATCTAGACTGCCACTAGAAGCAGTTTAGTCACCATACAGCAGCAAATAGAGCACAAACACCACGAGTAGACACTGTAGATGACACCACAGGAGATTACACATGACAATTCTTCTCACATGAGCTTAGTCCCAAATTCTATTTCAAAAGTTCAAAGGGTGCTTGAATACCCTAAACAGACACATCCCTGCTTGTATCTGCTGTCTTACAGTTGTCTGACTGATCCCAGGTCACCTGCCACCATCTTGGCTCTTATTAATCCTGTCTGCTAATTCCAAACATTTCTGAACACATCAGTAACAGGCTTTTGTTGCTTTCACATCAGTCACATCCAGCCCAACCTCCAAGTCTTTCTTCCCAGACACATCCTAGATTTCACTTTCCCAATACACGTGCCATTTATATTTTTCCTCTTTTATCTTTTATGTAAACTTCACTTTCAGAAAGTGGTATTTTTCCCCATCACTCTATCATCTTCATAGTTGCAAGACGCTTTCATTAGGGAGGGCATCAAAAGAGCACGAGCAGCTGTTACTGGATTATCCAGTTCAGCCCAATTGGGCAAATTTTCATAAGAACAGCAAGAGATGTCATCCCAGCATGCATACCTGAACACCTCTAGGTGCCATATCTAAGAACCACAGCACTAGAACTTTCCAGTTTATTATAAGTAAAAGAGTTAAAACAGTTTTGATCCTTTTTTGGTTTTGGAACACTTTATTTGAAACACTTTGGATCAAGTTTCTTTGGAAAGAAATCCGAAGTGTAAATGTCATGAGACAAACCAAGCCAATATAGCTACTTTTGACCAAATTATAAGATAGTATGACAGGCCTAAATATTGTGTAAGGAAGAAGGTGTAGACCAACTAACTATTTGAAATCCCTAGTACTTAGTACTCAATTTTCAAAGTTTCACCTGCTAAATAAGGATAGAATTGACTTCTAAATCTGTGTGAAATATTAGTTGTTTCTTCCCATACAGCACTAAGCAATTCCAAAGTAAATGTGAGCTTGGGCTGCAGACAGATCCTGTTTTTCAAATGCTGATAAGTCACTCAAAGTTTTGTAGTGAGATCATTGCATACTACCCATCTCCCTTCCCCCAAAGCTTCTGTCATAGTTCATCAGCAGCAAATTTGAACAGAGAGGTCTTCATAGCTTCTCAGGGGTAAAAAAATCAACCACAACCAAATAAGGATGGATTTTCCTCAAACTAGGAATTTCAAGCACCAAACAATATCTCTCCTGCAAGAATCTCAAGAAATCAGAACAATAAAAATATGTGTTGCTGAAAAAAACCCACACAGTTCCCATGCTAAGTGAATTAAAACCCTTAACAAGCTGAAATTGCACTTTGCTGGATAGCTGCAGTTTTATCAGAAGCACCAATTTATTACTGCAGGGTATTTTTAAATACTGCAGCAAAGAAAGTTATCTTACAGACAATAAATTAGCTATGTGGGGCTAAAAAAAAAGGTAAAATTTATTTTAACAGACTTCAATTTTTTTTCTTATGGTATTATATCCCAGGTATCTTATTTGCAAGTGGACACTATAATCCAGAAGAAATTAAAGAATTTCAAGTTGCTGTACTTGAAATGGCCATAATCTGTATTCAGCCTCAGCAAGTCATTTCTACTATCCCTTGTCTCTGCAAGTTTTAAAAAATTAAGTGATCAGAGTTACACTGAAGATCTTGAATCATTCATGTATGATAGGCAAGTATTGCAGCAGTTAAAATTACATTGTTTTAAATTATAACCTTGTTTTATATATCTAGGTTTTACAGAGTTTTATGAAGTGTAAAATTGCATGCATTAACCTTCTGCCATGTCTACCAGACTTCTGGAAAAGTATTCATGTTTGTGCAATCTATTTCTTGTAAAGGAAAAGAAGAAAGGGAGAAAATCACAAACAACAAAACAAAAAAAGCAAGCATGTCTGCTTTTCCCTAGCCAAATAAACTTCATGTGAATTAATGAAAGGTTTGTATGCATAAATAACAAAAAATCAGGAACACGCATCCCACCCACATTCACGGGCTGACTGAATACACAAGATGTAATATACAACAAAATACTGGCTTCAGTGAAATCAATGTCAAAGAGTTGCTGTCACATCTAATGGCTCTTGAAATACCTCAGATCGAATATTTTGCAGTAACAGTTCACAGCCAGCTAAGTGTGTTGATCTGTATATCATTCAGGACAGACAAAATTTCTTTCCAGAACAGTAAGTGGCCACTATGCTACAACGGATGTTCTAGGTCATGAGGGCAATACTCTCCTGACAGAAACCACACATCACTGAATGACTCTCCTAAGCTAAGCAAGTTCCATCATAAAGAAAGCACTGTTTTTGTTAGACCTCCCAGTGCTAAACTGTGAAATAGATTGCTGGAATTTTCAAGAACCCTCCCCTAAATTCATGTTTAAGTTTCTGAATTACCTC
Organism: Turdus rufiventris; assembly: GCA_013186435.1. Classification (NCBI taxonomy): domain Eukaryota; kingdom Metazoa; phylum Chordata; class Aves; order Passeriformes; family Turdidae; genus Turdus; species Turdus rufiventris. The sequence goes on along the minus strand of PYHW01009372.1, from coordinate 300,786 downwards.
TACTTCTGTTTCAACACTGGCCCATAGCTTGAAGAGCCTCATTTTGTCACTAATTTCATTTTTAAGTTGAACAAATAATGGCTCAGGACTGAAAACAGTACTGCATACTGGGCACATTGCTACCCTCCCTATTGGCAAAGCAGCTCTCAATGAATCACACACAATTTGCTTTTCCTCTAGCTGCAGGCCTGTCTCTTCCCTAACCCACTGCAACCAATCCTTAGCCCTCTGAGAAATTTAACAACAAAGCATCACTATCAGATATTTGGAAATGAAATGAACAAGAGAACTTTGTAAAGGTCTGTCACAACCCCGAAAGGAAAATTGCAATTCCTGCAATAATGACTTTGCATGTGATATTCCAGGATTGGGACTAAGCATACCCAGCTTAAAGAAATCAAGTCACAGCTAGCAAGAAAAGAGAATCTGCTAACTGTTTTTACATACAAACGAACAAACCAACCAACCAACCCTACACCAAACAAAAAGTCTAAGCTAACTAAACCTCCTAGTACATATACTTAATTTATATCCATTTAGTGTAGATTCCCTTTCTCTGGACATGGAGAAAAATGGAATACCATGCAAGTTTTAGACTTAAATTATGATCACCTAACAGAATTGGAAAAAAAAACTATAATCATATTTTAATGTGTAAATTCCTTATTGTCATTTTTTAGTTGACAAATATCTATTTCATAGCAAAACAACATCATAGGAACAGCTGGATGGCAGTTTAAGCTCAAATGAACCAGTGTCACATGCTGACAAGTCATCTCTCTGATTGCTTTTGAATGGCAGCACATGCAGATTTATTCTATGCCATAAATTAGAACAATTATTTCTCTGTACTTTACTTTTTATTTCAGTGAGCCATTGCACATATTTTTAAAGGATATCTTCCCTTTCCTTGATGATAAGTTCATTCTGCTCCTCTAGCTGTCTGATCTTCTTCTCAAACGACTCCTGTTCAGCTTTCAGCCGTTCTTCTGTCACCTCTTTTTCTTCACTTACCCTGAAAAGAATTTGAGAAAAATAAAATATACGCCCATAACCCCAGTGCCCGACTTCCAACTCCTCCACCACTTTACAGGTAAATGGATAAGAACCTCTCCACCCTTAAGCTAGATAGATAGTTACTCACAATGTTTATTTTAATATATTACACAGGAAGATGTGTATGACTTTATGCAATACTTTTTTCTTTTTTTTTTTTTTCCAAAAACACTGGCCTCAGTAGAGTACATGAACGTTAATGGACAGCATGGAAGAACAAAGTGAGGACCTGAGCCCATAAACAGGTTTCTTCAGTTTGATTCCCTGCAGCCATAAAGAAGATTCACTGGGATAGTTACAAACCTAGGACATGAAGACAGAAAATTCAGATAGGAGAGCTGAGTTGACATGACAGGAAGAAAATTCTGGAAAACTTTTCTGTTTCTTAATCTACAAATTAATCCTTCTTTCACCTTTACTGGTCAAATACAAGACCAGGAAAGATCCATTTTTCTTGTTAGCTTTCTCCAAACAAAACAGTTTGTCCTTTTCTGAGGATTTTCAAATATCAAGCTACAAGAGTAAATTTTCCTTTCTGTCTGGGGCATGGCACCCTGTATCTTGCTGCTCAGTGTAAATAATTGGATCAAGATTAAAAGATGACAATGTGAGAAAGGCTTACAATGATCATTTATTCTGCACCTCAAGAGCAGGCTGTAAAAACAATTATTCTGGTATCACGTAGGCAATAAGATCATTATGCACAGATGATCCTGTAACTATGCTAAAAAACGAGGCTTGGAAATCATGGTTCTATAAAAGCTCCACAAAAATATTAAGTAATGAGCTTAGACTAATAAATATTACTGCTCTGCACTTAGGCAATTTCTGTTGCTGAAGGCTCTTAAAGTTCAGTCTTTTATGATGATGAAACAGCTGCCACAACACAGGTGACAGGAGACCAAAGCGATACAACTTGTAGAAAACTGCAATTTTAACTTCCTTAAAGTGGAACAATCTTATACGAAGAGGAAATCTTATAGGAAAAAATGAAATATGTATATATATATATATATATATATATATATATATATATATATATATATATATATATATATATATATATTACATTAAGCCTTCCACTCGTCCCATTAGACTAATATTATTAACAGAATGTTTCATTCAAGGACTGAGCCATACATTTGCTACCATTGTTTCTCTTATGAGGGAACAGATTTGTTTTGATCTTCCAGTTGAAAAGTCATAAATACCACAACTGGGTCACTCCCCTGGAATTATAGACAAGCAGTATTCTCCAACTCCAAGAACAACCCACAGCCCTTCCCATATCAGCTCAAGCAGACTGCATGAAGTTGGAAATAGTAATACTGAAACATTTTTTCTCTACAAACATAGAGGGAGACAACAGATACCATAAAATGAAATTCTTCAAATTAGAATGGTTTTAAAGCTTGGATCAAACTATTAATTGTAAAGTTTCTAATGTGCAAGGGGAAAAAAAGACATTGATTTAGTGTAAAAGCATTTCATTAGACAAATGCACAAGGTCTCACAACCTTAGGCCCAGCCTGGGAAGATGTGATTATTTCAATCTGTTCTGGACCCCTTTCCCACCACTCACAGGCTGTCAAAAGGGTTGTGCACATTACATTAAAGAAACGTGGTAAAGGGAACCACTTGTATAAACTCTGGACCCACACCAACACCTCTGTGTCTGTGCTCCTTAGCTAAGCAGACAAACTTTTGAGGAATATCCTCCACACTTCCTTGCAGTAAAAGCCACAGCACGTTTGTCACAGGCTGCAGATAGAGGCTTTCACATATAATTGTAGCCATTTGTTTCTTCTGAGTCCAGTGCAACCACCTAAATGACTACAGTACATATGACCTTCCCTAACATCATCAGTGAAAGATGCAAAACCAAAAACCATTAATTAGAAGGCCTCAATGAAGAACTCGATGATCACATGGATGAAAGACAGGAATGAAACTAGAGCAGGACAGGGAACTGGAAAGAAAGAACAAGTACCATCTCCAGGATTCTATGAAAGGAAGAAAGCTTGCTCAGTAACTTGCAGGATGCTGGATGAGAAAAATGTTTGGGGCAACAAACATTGGGCTATGCTGGCACAAAGAAACACTAAAACTGAACCACAGTGTAAGAACAAAAGGTATGAAAGAACAGAGTACTAGAAAAATCAAACAAAACCCAGCAGGCTCTACTCATCTCTAGATCTGTGATTTGTTGCTTATATCAGTGTGCATCACATTCACGTGCTGTGTTTGTATTTAACACATCTCACAACAAGCTGTCACGCTCCCAGACATACGAATATATTGTGCCACATATCTTACACAGTAAATGACTGAGAACAGTAAGTGATCTCAGAAGAAATGTGGCAGTATGTGTTTATGTATCACAAAGCAGGAGACAGCCCATAAAGGGCAAGCAAGATACAAAAGATGGTTACTCACAGGAAGTGGAAAAAGGAAGTTAGAGAAAAGGAATGCAAGAAAGGCATCAGATTATGCTGGATTTATGCCACTTCCTATAAATAGCTCAGTGAGTTGTTTTGTTTTTTAATAAACTTACTTCTTTGCCTTCTGGCAGTAAAGAACAGATGATTTTTAGCAGAACTATGGAAGACTTCACTGATGCTGTACAAAAACATTACAAGGCTCATATAATGCTCCTCAGAAGTAATTTCACCCTCTGCTCACCCACCTGGGTCACAAAAGAGCAGTGAAAGAATGAAGGCGCAACTACAAAGGGCTCAACTGCTCCACTGAGCAACATGCTGGTATCCAGTTCCATTGTTCTTCCTTCCAGGATCAGACAAATGACAGCTGACAGCAAAGATGATGAATCAGTGGAATTATTGCTTCCATTTAGTGTCTGCAACATTTTCTTGCACACAATTCACATTCACCTACCTTGTGCCATAGGACGTGTACCATCTTTGTTCAAGATTTGTTTTAAATTTAACAGTTCAAAGCCTATGCAATTCTAGATGTATTTAAATAAATAATTTTATTTTAGAGGAGCCTCTTTAGAAAAACTCATAATTCAAATATATTGACAAAAAGCCCTCCTAAGACATCCACTTTAGAGTTAAAATTAATTCTTAGTTCACCAGCTCCAATTATTATTGTGTGCTCCAGGTCCAATGCTGATACTAGTATTTCCGTCTGATCTAAAGAAGGAATTGATCAAGGAGTTTGCTGATGACACTGACTCATTCCACTGAGTAAGCAGGACTTATGCTCTCCAGGTGGAATTTTTGAAGCTCTGCACAAGTCAACAGCACTACAAGTTTTATTTGTTCAATGAAAAACTGACATGCACATGAAAAAGTCACAGTACTCATATCAACACTACACTAGGCACAGAACTCAGCTCTTTCTCACTGAAGACAGAGTTGAAAAAGCAAATTAAAAACAGCGTCTTCTATTATTCAAAATCTTTTAAAATGAGCTTTTACCAAGAGAAATCTGAAATGTAGTAAGAACATCGTGGCTCAGCAAGCTAAGACAGAAGACAAACTAAACAAAAGCCTGAGATACAGACACTGGGAACTTCACTGATCAGTCCTACACTCCTTGGGAACACTACTCTTTTAGTAAACACCAGTCTGGTATTAGTCTGCCAACTGGCTAGCAAAGATGAAAAGAGTTGGGTGACCATTCTTGAAAACTACAGGTTTTAAATTCCAAGCAAAGAATGGCATCTGGAACAGGGAAGACCACCATGGAGGAAGGGGGACAGAGCGGGAAGAAACAAAGAAACAGAATTTTTGTCCAAGGATCAGGATTCACAAATCTGATACTTTTTACTCAAGCATCATATGCAGTTTGTACACATTAGGAAAAAAAAATGCTAAGGGCCTAATTGAAATTGCTACACAATGGATAAATTTTATGATGTGCAACCTGCAAAATACAAAACTAGATTTCACAGCATGAATTTATAACTACAAATGACTTTTTAACCACAGAAAGTAAGTGTGATTGGTGATACAATAATCCTGGGCATGCTTTACCTATCAACACAAAGTAATTTCCAGACAAGCTTAGGGATATCTCATTTGCAGTCTCACTGCCTGACCAATTAAGAAAACTGCAGCACAAAATTGCTCCTAAAGTAACACACAAAGAATGAGAAAATATCTTGATGCTAAAGCTAGGTAACAATTTGGTTAAATATGAAGTAGTATAACCCAGGAGAGAAGGCAACACAAAAAGCCAAACACACAAGATTTGAAATACAAACCACAGTCAAGTTTTCCTTCGAAGATCTTAAAGATTGGAAGAAAAACAGCAGATATACACCATGATAGCCTTACTGCAACCTCTGCAATGGTTTCCCGTTCTGTAACCAAATAAACGTTCTGTTTTGACACCCATTTTCACTTTTTGTTAGAAAGTTTCAATTTCAGCTTCATATCAAAGACAGTTAAAAAGATTAGTATCCCAAACTATTAGCACCCTACAAAGGGTTCAGGAATGCAGGGTCTTGGGAAGAGGGAAGCATTTTATCAGTAAGGGATAAAGGGCTGTCTGAAGGCTGTTTTAGTTAGCTGCCAGTTAAAAGTCATTCTGGGCATGCCAGTGATCTTAGCCAGAACAACACTAATATGATAGCAAACACCATCTTGTATCTCATTTGGAAAGGGAAATCACTCCCTCTCATGGGTGCGTAAGGGCATTATGATACCTTTTTACCTAAATTGCTTTTGAAGATTTGTTTGCAAAGACAACAGGAAGCGAGCTTTCTCTAAGTCTATATTATTCAAAGAAAAGAAAGAATGCAAAATAGTTAGATACCAATTTTCGCCACTAAAAATAAAAATTAAATCTTGATGAACCATTCTACTTCACTTAGTAAATGCCTCTGCTCACTCAAAAGGCAAGCTTCATATGTAATCTGTACAGGCATCTGTGATCAGGGGAGAAGTATTCATGATGTACCTGCCACACTAGGAGCCCCAAAGTCACAGAACTATGGCTGTGTATCAATCAGGAGCAAAGTGAATCCTTGCGAGCACACACACATCCACTCTCTCTGCTGAGGAGTTATGATCCTCTCTATTCAGCCAAATGCCAAGACAGAGCGAGCTCTCAAAATCTGCATATCACTCAAAGTATTTTACTCTAGAATACATCATAATCTTTCTCAGTGTGATGTCCATCAAGTCCTTAATGTCCAGCAGTCCACTGGGTACATCCCAGCAGGCCCTGCACTGCTCCTTCTCAGAAGAGGCTGATGTGTCCTGACACTGGCACTGAGTACGAGCCTAAGAATCTTTCTGTGTCTTCACCATGTCACTGCTCATTTCATTATATAACCTGATGACTGCTTCAGGAGCAGCCTGCAGGAATAAAAGCTCAGAAAGAATCTTCTTTGCCTCTTTTGAAAGGACTTTGCTTATAGGGAGAGATAAAACTTGCTCTTACTGAGCCACTTTCACCAGTCACCAGTCTGCCAGGAGGACCTTATGGAAAACACAAACGTGCCCTGCTGGTTGACTTAGAAAATAATGGCTGATCACACTCAAGAATACCCCACTTACTCACAAAGCACTTGGGCATTCATGGTCATGACTCATTCTTCTCAGAAACTCCTCTACAAAAGCAATTTTAAAAGAATCTGCTGACACAATAAATTGAAAAGCTCAAATTTGCAACATTTTTGAGTATTTTAAACTTTGGCTCCAGTCTGCCATTCTCATTTCACCTTAAAAGGATACATTCAGAGAAGGGCAAGATAATGGTTAGATTTACAGGTGGCAGCACAGATCAAAAACAACAAGTATTTAGCCTAGTAAGGAGGATTAGAAAGAATACAGCTGAGTTCTTTCTTTAGACTCCATCTCAAAATCCAATCCCATAAAATTCCGAACAGCTAAAGTGATGTCAGCCACAGAATCCCCAGCAGCAGATCATTAGAGAAGCTCTTTTTTCAGAGAAAATTATATTAATGTAGCCAGCATCAGAATTTACTCATACCAAGACAAAGTCTGACACTTTAGCAAATTAACAAATGCACTGTCACATACACCTTCAATGTTCAAAAGTGCAGTGGGAGTGAGAGCTGGAGAAAGAGAAGTAAAAAATTGGAAGAGGAAGAAAAATACAGGAGAAGTCTCTCCTTCAGCAGTCGCGGAAGTTGAGGAAAGACTACTACACTAAATTGCTCAAGCAAGACCTAACTGAAATTCAAGCCTCAGGAGTGAATCACAATTTGCAACTGGTTTCCACACAAACAGAATTTTACCACTTTACAATAGCTTTCATACATCTGCTTATTGACCAATCTATTTCTGTTCATCAACCTGCAACAAATGTGCACGAATTAGCCTCAACTACCATTCATAAATTATAGCAGAATAAGGAACAGTGAGGCAAAGTCCAAATGAGACCTTTATTATTCCAAGTATTTACTGCAGGACAGTGTTCCTGTAAAACTTTCACCATTCTGCTGCTCCTTTTACTTCTCAAAGTAGCTAAGAATGTTCTACCGCTAGTAAAAACTCTCTATCATTGCACAGCTAAGGATGAAAATTATGGAGAGTTTTAAAAAAGTGACGAGGTGAGCGGAATTAAAGTTCAACTTCCCTATTACTCTGCAAAGGACTTTTAATTACATCCAATAAAAATATGATTAGGTTTAAAAATAAAAGAGAACTAAGTATAAAATAATAGTGTTCCACTAATTTTACTTTTCAAAATTAATGTTGCTGCACCTTCTATTTTTCTTCAAAGAAATGTCAGGTAGAAATATCAAACTGTCCTCAGGGAAAAATCACAGCATCTGAGATTTAAGAAGAATCCCATGCTTGAATGAATTACTGTACTACTATTCACTAGGGAGCAGTGTATTATGAGGAACAATGTAATGAAAGGCTTTTTTTAATATTAGAATATACCTCTATATATCAACAGTGGCAACAGTGTCCGAAAAGCTCCAACATCTGACAATTTGTAACCAGGCTTCCCACCAATCTACTCTTTATGACAGTCTTAACTATACATTTTCTAACACAAGGCATGATTAAACAGAGTTGCAAGCATGAAGAACTTTAGAAATTACTAAAATACTGTATAGCAAGAAATTCTGTATTAGTACAAATTATTAGCAGGTAAAATGGTCCACTGGATAAGAATAATCAGAGAGAAAATATTCCTAGCTGCACCAGAGAGTTATTGCATGACCTTGAACAAGTCACTTGATTTCTCCAGTTTTCCAAATTTTCCTATATAAAATGAAAAAGGACAGTAATGCTTGCCAAATATTGCACAGACATAAGGGTTCTATGTCAAAAAGTATTTAATTATTACCAGAGAACCTACACTTAGTTCTAGAAAAACTTTAAAAACTCTAATTATGTACAATAACTTTTAGTTCAAAGGACCTGTGATCATCTCACAAGAGCTTCCCCACTGACATAGCAAAGCCTGCCAAAGGCCCATGTGCTTCTCCTCATTTTTACACTCACTCTGTAAGACAGATTCACAGAGATTCTGAGGTGTTAGAGACAAAGAGTAGGACAAAAATCTCCACAATTTAATTCAACCTCTTTTTTACCTCCTTTATCTTTGAGAATGTAACTAGTACTGGAATGAAACTTAGAAAAGACTTTTGCTAAAGCTGAGGAACTTGCACTATCTCTACCTCTCCTTCCAAGGAGTAGGTAGAATCTTTGGAGCTTAAGGGAAGCAAGAAGAAGTAATAAAGATAAATAAATTACACAGGTAAATCATTATCAACATGCAAGATCAGCAATGCACTTTTAACACAGCCTTCCATACAAAAGCTTACCTATGCCAAATAATAAGCATTACAAAGTTTCATAGCAACAAAGTCTGTCATTTCCAAAAGCAGAATGTGTTTATTTTATAGCACCTGATAAACAAAACAAACAAAATCCTAGCCCTGTCACTAGGACATTAGAGATGAAGTACTGCTGGTCATGAAATTTTGGACTGTGTTTTAAATATATATTTAGGGGCTCAGGAAGCAAGGAAAAACCAACCAGCCTGCTTCATACCTTTTCCATCAAGAAAAATTACCTTGTGCAAATATTCAGGTTTTTAATGCAATTCTACATTGCTTGATGTTAATTAGAGAAACGACTCTCTTTAAACCTAATGCATTTTCAGGTGATGCTTCTTCTTACCTGGCAAGTTCTTTAATTAAGTTCGCAATGCGTCTCTTGTCCTCAGGACACAAATCCTTTAAAGAAGCACTCTTCATTCCTCCTTCATTAGTGCCCTGAAAATTTAAAGTTACATTTTAGAATGTACTGTTTAAAAGAAAACAAATATTTCATAAGCGATTAAAAGCATTTCAAGACCTAATAATTAGAAGCTGAAAGTAGATCAATTCCAACTGGAAATAAAATTCGTATATTTTAAAACGTAAGTACATTTTAATGAAACAAATTACCAAATTGTGAAGAATTATTTGTAATTCAAATGCAAGCTGCTAGCTTCAATACTAAAACATGATGGGTGAAGTTTTAAGACATGCACTATTCCTGGATTCCTTGCCACGTGTACTCACCAGAGGGCACTCTGCTGCCCGGCATTCCCGCTGCTCCCAGGCGGTAAACAGCTCCAAACTGGTTTTACTCACCAAAAATTCCTGTCAGCGGGTATTCAGTTCTGCAGTGCTAGTGGAAAGCACTGCAAACCCGAAGATATACGCAGCAGTAACAGCCATGCTGTTCTGTTCAGGATTTTGCCAAGTTTCAGTATGTCCACTCCATCAAAGGAGTTTCAGTTTCTACTTTTACAAACCCCCTCCACGTGCATGCAATGCTTTACATCAGATAAAAGAGTGCTGCTTGGCAAAATCAACACAATAGTGCACAAAACATTACAAAGCCATCACTGGGATTCTCATTATCAGTAACAGCAGCTGATCTACACACACAAGAGAGAAAGTGACCCCTTTCCTTCTTACCTAATTGCCTCTTAAACAGCATCTTAAAAACAATTAAAGAATAACGTCCACTACAAAGAAAGATGGTGTTTTCACACAGACTCATGTTATACCTGCCTGACCCTTCATTTTAAATTCAGTGGATTCTTCTCAGGAGTGAGGGAGAAAGAAATTTCACAAGGCAAATTTCAGCACTTCTCAAGGGGCACTTGATCTCACAGTTTTCTTCCCAAGCATGTGAAGAGAGAATGTCTACCTTGACTAAATTCAAGCAAACGTATGAAATTAAAGGAATTTCACTCCCCATGCTAAAAACGTGTAACTTTTCTAGCAGACAATGGAACTTGTTTAAGAAAAATTAAGTTGCAGTTCTCAAAAAAGAGAATTAAGCTTGATCACATTAGTGAAGGAGATTTTAACAGAAGATCTCTACCCAAAGCAGTGCACATACTGTCAGACAAACCTCTGTGTGACGAAGAAGAAAATCAGATTTTTCAATCACCCACAGGTATGCATAGATGATACACAAGAAATTCTCAGAGACAGACTTCATCAAAGTGAAACAGTGGAATAATGCACAGCAACAGCTCAACCATCAAAAGAAGACCACAAAGGAGGAAGAGGCCAAGACTGTTTTGTGTCCTTTTCCCAGATTTCTGTTCTTTCTACACAGTTCAGGATAGAAGACAGTTTTGGAACTCAGGACTGGGAAGATATTCTCCACACCTTGGAAGGTGACAACTACACGACAAAATCATACAGAACCACAGAAAGGACCACAGCAGCTCACATACTCCAGCCTAGAGCATTTTACTCAGAATTATGTCCAGGCCAGGCTGGATGAGACTCTGAGCAGCTGGTACGAGTGGAAGAAGGTGTCCCTGCCCATGGCAGGGGGGTAGAACTGCATGATCTCTAGGGTTCCATTCAACCCAAACCATTCTATTACTCTATGCTGTAGCAAAGCCATCTGCTCTCCCTAGACATGCACACAACACTTTGCAGAAAGTGAGTTGTGTTGTTGATGAAAATTCCATGCAAAATAAGTTCTTCAATAACAAGTAAAAACATTTGCTCCGTTTGTTTCAAGTATTCAAAGCTTATCTTCAGAGTACAAAGTTTCCATGAGAATTTGACAAGGTAAGCAAAAAACAGAAGGTTTAAAAAGACAAAAATGAAACATAGCTTTGAACACATCTTGTCAATAATACAAAAGCACAAGTCACCAATTAAAATTTTACATATCAGGCATTATATTTAAGAAATGAGTACACCAAAACCCATTTATACAATGGCTTTCACAAAAAAGAAGTAAAAACTCTCTAGACTACAAGTAATGCAATCAATGCACCATTCAACAAAAACACATTTTAATCTGACATATGAAGGCATCTGTGAAGCAGCAGGCTTGTGGATACTTATGAAGAGATGCTTCTACATAAAGACTCTGCATAATGGGGGCTATTTGTGGAATTTATCTGCATGCCACTTAACAGTATCATTTGTGAAGCAGAGGTACATACCAGCCTCTAAAAGCAAGTACTGATAAACAGAGTGAGGGAAATAGACAAGTCCAGGAAAAGCCCTAAAAATTAATACTAGTTTAATAACTATTCATCTGAAGGATTTGAAGGGCAATGACACTGTCAAAGCAAGAAGAACTGAGTAACCTGTCTTCACATCAGAGTTTTGAACCTACAAGTGCAGCATATAGCAGTTCCTCAGCACACAGAAGGCAGAGAAGGACATCTGAGATGAAGAACAAGATTTAACTACATGATAGTAAAAGCAATGCAGAAGCAGTCAAAGGTTTTAGATCCTGCCTGCAAGTGGGAGGATGCCAAATCCCAGTGATTTACAGGCTGGCCCAGGATGACTGCTAGGCAAGAGCACTCAAATGACTTACACAGTCATTGTACTACACAAACCATGTCAGAAAAATGGCATCTCTCAACAGATTTCTAAACATTACAGCATCTATCACAATACATAATAATCTTCCAAAGGAAACCCTGCAGCTTTGGAATTTCTAATGCAAAGAACTGTAGGAAAAACATCACCTAGTCTCACAGGAGGAGACCACAAAATTCAAAGCAGCTGACATCAACTGACAAAGCTGCTTCTGCTCAAATGCATTTTGAACTTTTACTATCGAAAACAAAAAGTGATTTTACCCTTTTAACATAAGCAGGCATAGCAAAAAGGTCTCTAAAATGAGAGGTTTTACTTATGTTATTTTTAAACTAGAGCAATGAAAATTAATACACTGAGCAAAACTTCTTGCACATTTAACTAGTAAAGTACAGGTTAGGCCCTATCCAGGGCTACATGCACAGTCTCTGTACAAACACACACACAGAAATATAAATAATCTGTTTTACACAGACCCATTTACACATCATTTACATAAATTAGCATATTCAGCCTTATCTTTATGTGATAATTTCTGCTAGAAACCCACCATGTAAAGTGGGCAAGAAGTGTAAGAGAATAAAAATAACTACTCTAAAATTGTTTAGAAGTTTTCAATCTAAGAATTTTCAGCCATTTTTTATACTATGTGCACTCTTAGGAGCAAGAAAAATTTGCCTTTACTGACCTGCTGCCCTTTCACACCTCCTGTACCTCTATCAGGATCCATGGAAACAGAAGCAACAGCTGCAGGCACCTTCAGTTCGGTTTGACCAGTTTGGTATTTTGGCAAACACCTTGGTCTTACATTTCCTTTTATAGACACTCCTGTAAATGAAAGACAAGTAGAACATGCAGATTATAAAGTGAAAAGAGACCCTATTCTTGTCTTGTATAACCAGACTTCCACAAATGAGCACCTCAGGAATATGCCTGCAGCTCCCCCCAGCCTCTCACTCCATACAAAATTTCACTAAGATTAATGCATCAGCAGAAAGAGAGGTGCATGGCACTGAAGCACACCCAGCCACAATGAACATTTCATAAATTCTGAAATGCTCATTATGTCTTCACACTGAAGTTCAGTGCAAATAAACTGCATTTGATTAAGACGCAAAAGCATAAAATTGAGCTTCTGCTTTGATACCCAAAGACACTAAGGAACCAGCCAGCAGTAAAGCCGTTAAAAGCACTGCTCATATAATAAAATACCACTTTTTCTGTTACACAGCCAACCTGCTGATGCTCAGGCTGTTTGTTCCTTTCAGGACCAGGCATAAGAAGAAGGCAACACTGCAATGCACACTCCACAGATCATTTGTCAAACACTTCCTGCCATAATTAGAATTAGATCACCACTACAAATGGTAAGAACACGAAAGCACTGAAAATACTGATGCTGCAAATACAAAGTGCCAACACTGACACTAACACTAAAACCTCCCAGGGCCAGATTAAAGCCCACAGTTATTTGGTACTGCCTCAAGGTTTGATTTTTGACTGTTCAGAAGTGCAAAAAGTTTTGAACAAAAAAAAATTAACTTCATACTAGCTGATCGATTACATTTATTTAGGTAATTAATTTCAGAAGTGTACCAGCAATTCAAGTGAAAGAACTAAATTATGAACTCTAATATCTCCATGCTCATACACAAGGCAAAACAATGGTCCTCGTCCAGAGAAGTGGTAGAAAACTTCCCAGACTGAATCCATTTCCATCACTCAGGATCACTGCTTTCTTCCCAGGGCACAGAGAAAAACAACCCAACATCACCTGGCATGTGCTTTCTAGTTCAACAGAGATGTTTGGCCAGTAGTTTTGAAGGGTAAACCATACTACCCCAAATCTAAAGAGTACAATTCCTCAAAACTTATAACTGCTAGAAGACACACACAATTTCAGTCTAGAGTAAACCATCCCCAGCTACATTTCCAGGACCCTGTGTCACTTCAAGCACTGTGTTTGAAAACAATTAAGATAATTCTGAAGGGGAACTAAGAGCATTCATCTTTTCCCCCATGATGAACACAAGCATGCACTCAGTAAATCAAGGTCAAAAGAACTAATAAAAAAAATTGCTTTATCTGTACACAATGGATCTTCATTTCAATTGATATCTTCAAAATTTACAAAAGACCTAACACCTCTAAATGCTTCAACATTCCTTGGAGACCACATTAGAAATTCAGCTTGCCTTATAAATTGGATAAAGCCATGCTGTACCTGCAACAGAAACAACTCCCCTGGAACTATTCATCTTATACAGAATGCTTATCTAAGCAGCAGAGCATAAATCCTCTGCTATAATCACATATGAGCCATTACAACTTACAATGTCTCTCCACCTTAAACACCCTTATGTACACAGACCACATACATGAAAAGACATTGCAAATTCTATCATCCACAGGAAAAACACCTTTGTTTATGTCTATTAGGTCATACCTGAAACAGATACCAGTGGATCTTCTTCATCAGAAGCTGCACGTGGCTTTGTTAAAGGAAATAAAAAGAGTGCCAGCTTGGTTCTTTAAACAGGACTGTAAAAAGAAGTATTTGGTGCCTTAATTTTACACAGGTGTTGATAAAAAAAGCAATCAACATTTTGGGAGCAAGAAAAGAAAGAAAAACTTGGTTAGGGAAAAATAAAACATAACCACAGAGATTGCTAAAACAAAAGGCCTCACTCCTTCTTCACTGTGCATTAACTTACAGCCTGTAAAGATTATCTTAGAGGTCACCTTTGCAAAAGATCCCAGGGACCAGCCCCAGTTACAAGAGCAATTACTAAGATAATGAACAAATAATATTTATTTAAATTTAAGCAGTTTATCATTGTAAAGGGAACATCTTGATGCGTAGGGAAAACAAATTCTGAAACAGTGTTTATTGATATTGCAATTAAATCCATTTTGAGCAATACATTCTAAGAAACACAAATGAGGATAAATGCAAAAGGTTTCAAACTGGTCATTCTCATCTGATCATCACATGATGAGTAATACATAAAAGCGTGAGGACTGATTTTCTTTAAGAAGTTTTAAGAACTTTCAAATATCCCAGAGGTTTAACTATTGAATAACTCGACCACAGAGAATACTTCAAAATCAGAAACAACAGGCCACCATACTATTTGTGCTATCAGCAATCACTGTGACTGTTAGCAGTCACTGAACTTGAACCCTGCCTCCTAAAAGCCACTAAAAATAGGATTCAATATAATTCAGGGAAGGGTGTAAATCGTACTGTTTTCCTTAAAGGAGCAGTTCCATTTAGCTGAATGTAAAGATTATTATTCCCACATAAATAATATGCTTGTGACTTAATCCCAGTCAGCAACTCAGTACCACACAGCCACTCCCTGCCCAGCTCCCTGCCCGAAGTGGGGAGGAAAATCAGAGAGAAACAGTAAACTTCATGGGTAGAGATAAGAAAAACTTGATAACTGAAACAAAATAAAATAAAATAGGATAATAATACTAATTGCAACATAAAGGGAAGAGGGAGAGAGAATTAAAATCTGAAAGAAACAAGTGATCCACAGTATAGCTGCTAACTGAGCAATGCCCAACCTTTCCCCAGCAGGAACTGGCAGTTCCCAGCCAACACTCCCCAGTTTATGTACTGGACATGATGTTCTGTTATGGAATCTCCCTTTGGCTACTTTGGGTCAGCTCTCCTGGACAGGATCCCTCCCAGCTTCTTCTGCATCTGCTCACAGGCAGAGCATGGGTCACTCAAGTCCATGTTTTTGGGTAAGCACTGTTGAGCAATATCCAAAACATCAGCATGTTATCAGCATTATCCTCATGGTAAATACAAAACACATCATACCAAGCACAAGGAAAGAAATTAACTCTATCCCAGCTGAAACCAGGGCAATACTAAAGTAGAAAACAAAAGCAGAGGGCGCAAAATTATTATCCACTATCTTTTGTTTGTATCCCTTTACTTTCCTCAACCTTCCATGGTTGACCAATTAACTCAATTATCTAATTTCTGTACTGTTAACAGATAAATGCATTTAAAGTTTTGCAGCTGTATTCATACAATAAAGTAAAACTGTGGAAATATTTCAATGACCCTGTACAAACTGTTGCCTTAACTAAAATTTGATTCTGATAGTACCATGTCAAAAACTTAATTTAGTAAATTATCACACAGTGGAGAAAATTAGGAAGAGTCTAGGAGTTTCCCCCTGTGGACAGCAACTTCAATCACCACCCACTGTCCATCACACAACTGGTGCTTGTCACACTGGAAGCGCCTGATCACAGGCTCACTTATGAGCCTTGACACACTTTATCACTTGTAAACAATTATGATTCATCAGCCTCACATCAGTTTAAAAACATATCCAGTGAGTACTGCTGTCAAAGCCAGCTCTCTATAAACACCGAGAGCATTTCTGTTCTCACTTGAGAGCTGCAGCCTGACACCTCCAGCTGCCAGAACACATTGTGGGGGCATAGCACGAACTGAACGAGGAAGCTGAACAAACTCCACTTTGTGGAGGCACTGTGCGTACCCTCTTTTCAAAAAGCACCAAGGTGGATCAAAAGTCCAAGTCTGGATCACAGCCCAGCCCAAACAGCTGTGTCAGCACAACCACAAAGCAAGCTGCAGGGTACTGAGAAGTCTATGTTCAGCTCACACTGCTTCAGGAAACAAAAAACTTCAGCACAGGCAGTTCCTGCCCAACTGACACACAGTTAATCTGCATGTCAACACATGGCTATAGGAAATAAATCGATCTGCCTAAACAACATCCTGCTTTTAGAGTGTGGTACTGCCAGCTGTTGTGGATAAATTCCTAGTAGCAGGATGCTAGTCAAAGCTGTCACTATTACTCCCTCCAGCTACCAGGAGGACTCTCCTGGTGAAGCTTTGCAGCCTAGTACAACAACTCAAAGTTAGAGCAGGTTACCTCAATCAGCTGAACTGAAAATCACAATGACTCAGAGACTGATTCATAAGCAAACTCCTTGCCTCATAATAACAGACTGGGGACAGAACCACCATTAACCTTTTAACATTAATCCACTGCCACATGTCTCCCAAAACTGCCAGTAAGGCAGGTATAGTATTACAAACTTTGTACCACCATAGCTAAAGTTCAGTGCAACAGTAGAGGGAGGCACTGGAGAAACTCAGCACCTGGGTACAGCTCACCTACACAACCTGCCTTACTGTGCTGAGTTGATTCAACAGTGATGGAGAGAATTTCAGTTTTCCAAATGTATTAAAACAATCTAACAAATTCCCCAACCACTCCTCTTTCTTTGAAAGCGTACATTACCATTATTTTTAAATTGTGCCATGTGCTTTTCTAAGAATTCAAGCTTTTCCAATATCAGAGGCAACACCGCCTATTCATCAAAACTTGTAGAATGGTTGTCAGAAGGAATTTCATTCATTGGAATATCACAATACATGAGGCCTCTGCTAGGCTCAAGAAACCATATTTAGACATGGGAAACAACCTATTAACTGATAAAAATATCAGCAACTGAGCAAAGTAGCGACAGGGTGGCAATAAATCTGGTATGTGCCACACACCTTCATCCCATTCACAGCACAGAAAAAGTTGTAGACAATCTTTTTTATCTTATACAGATGGGAAATCATAACAACATGCTCCCTAAACAGGTCGTGGGATAGCTGGCCCATTTCACTTGCACGTTGTCCCAGTGAGTATGCAGTCAAATATAAATAAAAGAGCACACACACACATACTCTTCCTTCCAATCACTTCCATTTGATGATGAAATCCCACTCTTGGTCTAACAGCGATGCCTCAAACCTCTCATAACTGAACTAAATTGTCAGCTTCCAAATTTCTACCAGCCCAGACTGTCAGCTCTACCCCAATGACTTCAAATTGCTGAGCCTCCAGTTCAGCCACACTGGCCCAAAGACCAGCAGCAGCTCTTGGTTATCTGAGCCACACAAGCACATCTCTCCCTAGCCAGGCTTGGACAGGCTGAGCTCCCAACACCACAGCCACCACCAACATCATCTACGTGACCAGCCCCACATAGTCTCCCACAAAGGAGCCTGCAAGTCCTCTGCAAATGAAACCACCCCAACCTCACACTCATCCCTCACATAGCCCTCCAAATCCCACATGGGATCACCCAAAATGTTGTGCTTGTAGTCAAGCTTAGGAGCCAGTCGCAAAAGACACATCTCTTCCCTGCTCAGCTTCTAGCTTCAGTTTTAAAGAGTCACAGAATCAATGAGGTTGGAAAAGACCTCGGAGATCATCAAGTCCAGCCTATGACTGGACACCATTGTGTCAACCACCGAGTGCCAGGTCCAGTCTTTCCTTAAACATCTCCAGAGACGGGGACACCACCACCTCCCTGGGCAGTCCATTCCAGTGCCCAGTCACCCTTCGTGTGAACAAATGCTTTCTAATGTCCAACCTAAACCTCTCCTGGAGCAGCTTAAGACTGTGTCCTCTTGTCCTGCCACTTGTCACCTGGGAGAAGAGCCCAATCGCCACCAGCTACAACCAACCTCCTGCCAGGCAGTTGTAGAGAGCGATAGGGTCACTCCTCAGCTGTCTTTTCTCCAGGCTGTACAATCTCATTCTCTCTGATGATTCCTTTACAAGTTCCCATAAACTCAACGTAATCTCCCCACTTCCTATTTATTTACTCGCCCTGGAATTTCACAGCTGGGTCACACCGAAGAAGTGTTACAACCCTCCTTTTCCTCCCAGGTAACATTTCCTTTGAAATCCCGCGTACCACCTACAAACGGACACTTACCCAATCCCTCTCCCCAGGCCAAGCCCGCCCCACACTCGCCAGCGGAGCCCCCACGTAGCTTCTGCTACGGCCACAGAACTCCACCCAACCCACAGCGCCGCATCGGTTCCAGGCTAAAGCCCCCGATAGACCATCCCGCACGCCCCTGGCGGCCCCTCCCGCCGCTGTCCCTTCACACCGACTCCCAGGCAAGGATACAGCCCCGGCTCCAGCGAGCACCTCCACCCACACCGGCGGCCGCCGCCGCCATCTTGAAACAGGCGCCACTCCCCGCATATCCCCACCGCCCCCCCGGCTCTCGCCTCCCATTGGCTGTCTGCGCCAAAAGCACGCGAAGGTTTACGGGGCATGCCGGGAATCGTAGTCCTCTGAGCGCCGGCTGCCGTCATGGGCCGACCGGGGCACCGCCCGGAAGAACTATTATTCCCAGTGTGCTCTGCGGCTACGGGGCAGTAGGGAGGACAGAAAGGCATTGTTCTCTGCCGGGCTGGGCAGAGATAGGAGGGTCCCGTGGAGGATGGAGGAGAAACTCCCCACCGGTATCAAGCCCTACCTGGACAAGCTCACCCTGGGCGTCACAAGGATACTGGGTGAGTGGCCTTGAGCTACAGCCCCACGGGGCGGGGGCAGGCCGGGGGCGGGGGGAGCCACCCGGTTGTCACGGCCCCTCCTGCGAATCGCGCATCTGAACACAGGCTGTCCACACACACAGATACATCCTTGTTTCTGGAAGCAGCGGCAGGAATCCCGAATCTCTTGACTTTACGAGTTTCATAGACATCAGAGAAGGAGAAGATGGTGTTTTATGAAAAACCATGGAATCGTTCAATGTTAAAGAGATCGCAAAGGTCCTCCTGTCCCAGCCCTCATGCCATGGACAGGGACTGCTTCCACTATCCCGGGTCGCTCAAGGCCTTCAGCACTGCAGGGATGGACATCTCCAGCTTCTCTGGGCAAACCTGACAGTGTCTCACCACCCTCAAAGTAAAGATTTTCTTCCTAACACCGAACCCAAATCTTCCCTTTTTCAATTTGTATCCATTACTCCTTGTCCTGTCACTGCAGTTCATAACAAAGAGTCCCTGTCCAGCTTCCCTGTAGGCCCACTCCAGATATTGCAATGTTCCTACGAGGTCTCCACACTACCTTCCTGGGTAAATAGTGCCTAAATTTGATCTTCTGTGGCAGAGGGGGGTCAGCAGGGAGTATGCCCCACTAAGGGGAGTTCAGCATGGTGCAGTGTTCTGGTACAAAGCTGATTCGTGAATCTGCTCAGGATCAGATCCCTGTAAATAGTTGCCCTGCAGCTTATTCCCACATTGTGAGACTTGTTCCACAAAATGCTGGCCATTTCCAGGTTTTGCTCAGATCTTCTGCCTTCTTGCATCCCCTCAGCTCTCTTTGAAGTTCAGCAGGACTGCACGGCATCAAAGAAGGATTCTCAGACAAAACTTTACTCATATCAGCAGAATCACAAGGATTTGTGCAAGTACTTGTGTGTGCAAAGGATTTCAGTGTTAGACCTTTCATACCTCAGCAGCACAGAGCACAGGACTGTCTTATTTGTAAGGCTAGAAATCTAAACGTCTATCCCAAACCATGTGTACAACACGATTACAAGTTGCAGTCTTGGAATTTCTTCCTAAGAATTTTAGATCCAAAAGTGAACTCTAATTATCTCACCCCAGCACTGCGTTGCAGGACAGTGAGTTTCACCTAGTAACCTCAGTGTATCTATAGTTGCGTATGGGTTTGGATAGCTGCTCAGACAGATGAGATTAAAAGATCAGGGTTAAATTCTTTCTTTGAGCTTCAGTGAGGACAGGATTTCACCCTCAATCTCTGGTTAGTGTTGTCGTGCAGACTTATTATTGGACTTCTTGAGAGGGGGGTGGGTGGATTTATTTGGTTGTTTGTTTTGTTTGTTGTGAAGTCAGGATTATCTCTACTCTGTGAGTGAAACTGATGATCATCATCATAGTGAAGGCTTCTTTGAAGTAGCTCTTTTTAAAAAATTACTAGCTTTGCCCACATTTTCACCAGCCTCAGTTGTATGAGAGCTGTGAGAAGTCAACTCTGTCCAAATGTCATGTTGCCATATAAACTGTTTTGGGTCAGTGTGTTGTCTACACCAGGATGACATGGCAATGCAGGTATGACTCTGAAAGTCCTGTAACATCCCTCTCACATGGAAGGTGTTTCCTGCTTTGTATTTTCATGTTTTTCTCTCTGTGTTTCTGGCAAGTTGTATTGTATCATGCAGCAATGTCCATCACACTGATGTTTTACTCCATTTCTTTTTACTGTCCCACACCTTCTGGGAATTTGGCACATTTTTTCCAGTGAAGTAGTCCAATGCATTTCCACTGTGCCACCAAATTAATTAGAATTGCTTAGCTAATTGGGAAACATTATCAGTCTGCTCAGTGCTTGTTTCTTTCAAATAACAAAAGGCATCTCATTCAGAACACCTATTTAGTTCTACTAGAACCTACTTTAAATCTTTTGGAAAGTCTCAGAAGTCACTTGATATTTTCTGCCAAATGTAAGGTACAATCAGGCATTGTTTTGTTGGTTTGGGTTTTGGGGTTTTTCTAACTTTAGTCTCTGTGGAAATCTGTACAAGAAGGGATATTTCTCGCAAGCATTGTGGATGCTATCCCTTGAGGGAAAAAAAGGTGAGATCTTTCCTATTACCAGTATGATTCATTTTGCTGAAGTTCTGAGAGTAGTAGAAAATTCCAGAAAGATTTATTAGTCATAATTAAGTCAGAATGGAAGGTGTTAGCTCTTCTGGACTGCCCAGGACAGAACCATACTTCACTGTTTGCACTCTCTATTAGGTAAGAACGTAACTATTCAAACATTTTAAAATTATGCTGCGAGTTTAGCCAATTTACAGGCAATATTAGCAGTGCTGTAAAGACTGATAATCTTGTAATTTCCTAGTTCATCTTTGTGTCACACCATTACATTGACTGTTTCTAATTAATACTGGCAAGTGTTTTTTGAAGCTTCCAGATGAAATGCCCTAAGAAAAGGGCAGAGTTTACTATGATCTTGATTCATATTAATTTATAGGGTGGAGTCTGAAGAAGTTAAGCTTTATCATGTATCTAGGTGCCATTAAAGTGGCTTCTTCATTTCTTCCATCTGGAAGGAAAAGCAGCTCATGACAAAGTTAACCCTAAATGTTCAATGGAGCTCCTGTCCATACCTGTCCCTACGGACATCTGTTAAACAAGATCTTCAGTTTACCCACAATATATTTTTAATGTAATATTTGGGCTCTTAAGATGGGATTTCTCTTTCTTTTGATCTTGGATTTGGTTCAGACCTCTTTAGAAGTTGCATTCTCTCATTCCTAAACATCTTCTTTGACTCATATTTAATCTTCTGCCATCCCAGCCAAGATGTTGTGCATGATGAATTAAACATCCCTGCTGTTTTCTTTGATCACAGAAATAACAATTACTCTTTTCTTATAATCCCCTCAACTTGTCATAAGGTTTGCACATAGCTTAGATGGAAAAGACCAGGCAGGTAACTGATTCCACTCTCTTGTTCAGACAGCTTATATTTGAGCAAGAAACCTGCCTTGTACCCACCTACCACAAGTGAAACTTGGTGAAATATCAGAGTCTTCTGTATGTTGAGGGTCTCCCTTGGCCAGACAAATTTTCGTATGTGACCAACTATAATTTTTCTTTTATGTCTTTAACTTGGAGTTTATTTTTCTGATGCCATGTTTTATCTTTCCAATTATCTAACAAAGTACCAATCAATATTTCCAGCTGAAGTGAAGTTTAGGCTTCCTGAAGCTGAGAGCCACTCCTCCGCCAACAAAACAGATGAGGACAATGCTACTGATAGAATTAAAAGCCTGGCATTGAAGATTAAAAACAAACCAAAGCTCTCTAGTGCCTGCTTTTCCTGTCTGGTGCACTGTGTATGTTTTACCAAAAAGCAATTGTAATGTGTGTGATTGCTTTAGGGGCCAATACTTTCACAGCAGAGCCAGTCTTGAAAGCCCTGCATAGTTATCATTTCCATTCCATGGCCCTGTCTGCTGGGCTTGCAGTTCCCACAAAAAGTTAGTAGACTTTCTGGACTTGATCCAAGAGAATTATCTCAGTGGGAATTATTTCAGTTGGCTGTGGATGGAGTAAAACATTATAAAGTAATAAGTGTAAGGGAGTCTGTTCTGCCATCACACACCTGAAAGTGCCATGTGGATTAGCATCTTACATTTATATAGCATTCACTCCCATAGAATACTGAGAGGATTTTTATAGATTCATACAAGTTCAGGGCTCATTACAAATTTTGACGTGTCCAGCTGAGGTTCCAGACAACTGATGTTTGCTCATGCAGATCCCTTCAGCAGGATCAGATTGTGTTCAAACCCAGTGAATCCAGAGCTGAAGTGTGCCTATCCTTGTGGAATAGGGTTGTTAGCAGTTCACAGCAGCACTACACTAGACCTTGTCCCCAGCCAAGGATATCCTACCCAATAGAAACCACAGGGAATGCTTACAAATAAAGATTTTTTAAGAGTTTGCCTAAAACCACCACTGATTTTTTTTCCATTTTTCCATGAAACCTCTGCAAAAGATCACACCTTGAAGACAAATGGTGTGTGTTTGTATCACAGGATGATAGAATAGTTTGACTTGGAAGGGACCTTAAAGATTATCTTGTTGCACCCCCTTCCACGCCGGCCAGGAATGCCACCCACTAAATCAGTGTATGTGTAGACATATCCTGATATGTGCATATATATGTACAAAAAAATCAAAGTATAACATGTTGTGCAGCAGTAGACATTCTCATGCCAAGACATGCAGAGTACAGTTACAGACAAAAGAAAGTGACTGCTCAGTCACCAGCACAATGCTTGCAATCATTAATGCCTTTTCCCTGGCTGTCACTCAAATTAATTTGCAAAATTGTCTCTCACAGTGTTGGTATCACCCATGCCAGCTGCAAACATACTCCTCTTTTCCTTTCAGAGACTTCCCCAGGAGTTGCTGAAGTGACTTTTGTGGAAAAGGAACCAGCTGAGCGCCACACAATCGTCTCTTGGGAGCAAGTGAGTGTTTTCCTGATAAAACTGCCGTTAGGTCAGTTTGAATGTGCAGCAGCCCATGGAGAATGTCAAATGCAATGGCAACCTTGTGTTTATGAGACAGCTTGTTACCAAGTTTGATGTACAGTGCAGCCTAAACAGGTGTTGTTGGTTTTTCTCAGGTATCACTCTTCTAGGCTGTCACATGCACCTGATCTGTTAGAGAAACATCATCAATGTGGGTACATTCAGCATGACAGCTCTAAAAAGAAACCACATAACTGTAGTAGGCAGCTACAGTGGTGACTCAGTGTGGAGCAAACATTTTTGTGACTCAGGTCTGAAAACATTTTCCAACTCCCTTTCAAACAAAATGAAGCAGTGCTTTATTATCCATGGCCATTAAAGGTAAATATCTCAAACTGGCAAATAACACTGAGCTACCCAGTTTGTTCCAGTTATCTGTTTCTCTTTTTAGTCTCAGCCATTCACTTCAATTTCTCATATCCCTTTTTTCGCCTCTTCTTCGGCTGCCCAACCCAATCTTTTGGTCAGGGCATGTCCCATTGCCTGTTTTAGAAAACTATGAAGGACATGTGCTACCTTCACTCTGCATTATCTGACCTTAGTGCACCAGTATGTGTGATCAGAAGGTTCCTGAAAACTGTTGTGTGATTCATGGGCAGAGATGGCATTTTCATTCCCCTTTTGGAATATACATATCTTCATTAATCCCATAACTACGGTGGGATAAATGCTTGGTAGGTATTGCTTGTGTAGGGATGGGGCAGTAGAAGCTCTCTTGCCTTTGGAAAGGGACATGGCAGAGGTTGGAGTTAAGTGAATCATCCTCCCTCTGCTCTAACCCTGGCTATGGCCTCAAGCAACTGCTCCCAGAGACTGCTCTAGTTACCACTGCATAAAATACCGTCCCCTTTACACCTTGCCATTTACTGCTTTTTCTAAACAGTGAGGAAAAGTCTTATACTAGTTTTGGTAATGCCCTATTACAATCAGTGACATTTACCAAAGATATATATAATATATATTTATATATATATTCCAGGTCGGAATGTATGCAGTGTAAACCTGTATTACTTACTGAAACTTGTCTAGAAGTCAGCAATTGTGGTCAGGGAGAAATGTCCTGTTTTTCAGGTTTGTGTAAACTGATTCCTGGTTTCCTGTAGCTGTTGTTCAATGTTGGGTTAACTGAGCTGGAAAGTTTGAGGCACCATGACTGTAAGGCAGCTCAGGTCTGGGAACACAGAGTAATATTTGCTCATTCCTCTGTTGAATGGAGAGAACCGCTTCTACTGGACACGGTGCTCATTCCTCTCATTTTCAGGTGCTGCTTCTGCTCTAAACTAAAATGGGTTTATTTCAAAACTGAAGTATTCTTGTAAAGCCAAACAAGTGCTGTAACTGAAGCACTTCATTCAAGAGAAGCCTGAACAAAATTTCAGTTCCCACCCTCTCCCACAACCAGCAATGGACTAAGTCAATTGTGGAAGTAAATATTGACAATTAAATGAGTGCAGTTGAATTGTACTTCTAATAGTGAAGGACATGGCCGTCTATTTCTTTGTTTTTGGTTCCAGTTGCATTGACAAATTAAAGCTCCCTTCTCAAATGGAAAGGTAACTGGATTTTTTTTCCTTTATTTTCCCCTTGTGCTCTGGGGATGATGTGTAAATCTAACCCAGTCTACAGAGTTACAGGACAAAATGCGCAATGCACTCAACAATTCACAAAGCTGTTCCAGGATTAACTTATATCTCATTTTTCCTGAAACTTACCTTTCTTGAATTTGGATGCGTTTGTTTTTTTGTTTTTTGGTTTTTTGGTTTTTTTGTTTTGTTTTGTTTTTGGTTTGTTTTTTTGGGTTTTTTGGGGGGGGTGTTTTTTTTGTTTTTTGTTTTTTTGTTTGTTTTTTTGTTAGTTTGTTTTGGGTTTTTTTTGTTTTTGTTTTTGGTTTGGTTTGGTTTGGTTTGGTTTGGTTTTGTGTTTTGTTGTTTTTTTGGTTTTTTGGTTTTTTGGGGTTTTTTTCGGATTTTTGGCCACTAGGTGGCAATACTTCTGCACGTAATCATTTCTCCATGGCAGAGATTTTTAACAAGATTTTGTCAGAGTATATTTTTAACTTCCCTCCACAACTTTGGTTATGAAACTATTTGCAGGACTTTTTCTGTGCTGTAGGAAAAACTGGTGAAACTTTTCCCGAATTTACATTATACTTCCCCCAAAAACTTCTTTCACTCTTGAAACTCACCAAATAAAAGCTTTGTTCTTTATTGTTTAATGGAATCAGTTTTTCCAGTCCTATTTCAGTTTTGCAAGGAAAGATTTTTTGTACTGAGGAAAAACATCTAAGTGTTCAGAAGCTCTTAAAGAAAAATCAGCTTTTTAAAATTAATAATTAACATATTATTTTATTTGTCCTGGGTATATGCATTTTTTTATCCATCAGCCATGTTATCTAAATTGTGCTGTGCCATGTTTGGACTACTATGTAACTGGATACTCTGGTGCTTTAAATTCTTACCTTGTTGAGATTAAAAAAGTCTTTAAAATCTTAAAATCTTGTTGAATGTCCCTTTGCTGCCAGGAAGCTTTACAGGAGAAGCTGAGCTTCATAACAGGAGTTAGTGCAGTAACTAAGTAGGAGAGCAGAAGAGATTTTTCCCAAGACAGAAAGAGCTGCTAAGTGTGACAGTTCAGGAAATCAAGCTTGAAATCAGTCCTTAAGATTTTATTGGAAATAGGCACACTCACAAAAATATTTAAGGTGTATGATTCCAAGTGTATTTACATGGGTAAAGCATCACTTCCCCAAAAATTGTAAGCAGTTCAATATATTTTAGTAAAACCAGATAATTTTTCAGTGTTCCCTCATGTTTAAACCTACTAAGATGCTACCTTTTCTCCAAGCAAGAGAGAGACAAGCAGTAGAAGAAGGAGTAGAAACAGAGTTACCTGTTCACCAGAAAACCAGTGCTAATAATTGTATATCATTCTATGAACCCTTTCCCACTCCTAAAATTAGGCTGGCAGTGGTCCTATTCCCCTCCCCATGCAGTTTTTAAAAACAAATGTTACACTAAAATACTGCTAGGAGGCACTCTGGTGCAATGTCTGAATCACATTTTCTTTTTGCCTCAACTAGAAGAAAAATGAGTGACAATTGTTTTGGTTCTCAAAATTGCATTTTGTTGGAGGGACACAAAGGTTTCTGAGACCATTTTCTCTTGTCCTTTTCACTTGTTACTTGAAAGAAAAGCCTGAGCCACACCTGGCTTTCAGGGACTTTCAGTACCTTTCAAGTGGTAGAGAGTGAGAAGGTCTCCCTTAATCTCTTCTTCTCCAGTCTGAACACCTCCAGCTGCCTCAGCCACTCCTCCCAGACTTGTGCTCCAGACCCTTCCCCTGCTCCACTTCCTTCTCTGGACCTGCTCCAGCACCTCAGTGCCCTTCTTGCTGTGAGGAAACAAAGCTGAACGCAGATTCCAGGTGTGGCCTCACCAGTGCTCCCAGCACA
>PYHW01009372.1:236712-273219 GCA_013186435.1 Turdus rufiventris | reverse complement strand
GCTGTCCTCAAACTGACTAAAGGAGCTCTCGACTCCCTCATTCAGATCATCAATACAAATAAGAGGGCTTGCCCCAGTACAGAGCCTGAGGAACACCACTGGAGACCAGCCCCAGCTGGTCCATTCACCAGCACTCTTTGGGTAGGGATATTTGTTTCAGCAAACAGTGCACCCATCTAAGCCATGAGCAGCCCATTTCTCTGGGAGAAGTTGTGGGAATGGTGTCAAAGGCTTTACTGAGGTCTGGGCAGACACATCCCCAGACTTTCCCCCATCCACTTTCCCCCATCCTCTAAAAGGATCACCGTGTTACAGAAGGAGATTGGGTTGGGCAGTTATGCCTTTCACAAACCCATGCTGGCAGAGCCTGAGCCCCTGGATCTCCTGATCTCCATGAGCTTCCCCAGCACCAAGGTCAGGCTGACAGGCCTGTAGTTTCCTGGTTCCTCATTCAAACCTTACATACAATCCAGTTGTTCCCTCTCTACTGTGTAGTCTTTCCAGCACTCCTTGCTTCTGCTGCATCTCCAAATATGACTCCGAATATGCATGCAAGGTCCGCATCTTCCATCTTCCTTCTTGGCATTCTTCTTGTCCTCCCTTACCATTAGCCAAGCCTGCCATCCCTGTTCCCTGTGAGCGCAGGATCTTTCCACCTTGAGCTTGCCTTGTGGCTGTGACTGTGGGAGAGGTGGGGAAGTGGATCCAGTAGGGCCAGCACATGAGGAAAGCTGTGTTTCTTCAATATGCATAGTGGGGAAGAGGCTGGAGGACTTTTGGGAGATAGATGGTGTTTCTTACACAATGTTCCCCCTCTTGTTAAGCTTTATAACATATTGAAAATCTGGCTGCACAACAATATCCTCAAGAGAATTTTTTAATCCTGTTCTCTGCAGCAGGGGATCAAGTCTACTCCAGCCCCAGAAAATGCAGGTGATCTCCTGGGAGTCCCCCAGGTCAGATTTATTAAAGGTGCAACAAGAAGATGTCAATATGTATCATAAATTAACATGAGCGTTCACTGGCAGCTAGGACAAGCCAGCCATGAAGCTGCAGGACATTGGGAGAGTGAAAGGTGGTTGCTGATGTGGTCTGATACTTGGAAGCCCTTAGAAGGGACATGAATACCTTTTTTCTCTTCCCAGAAGTTGGATAACATTGATGCTTTTAGAGAAGTCTCTCTAGAGCTATATGTTTTGGTTGCTTTGTTTTTCTTTAGTATATTTGCTTGAGAGGCATTGTTTCAACAATGTTTCAAGTGAATTGCTTTATGTCAGGGTTCTTAGCTTTGGATCCAGTTCTAATCAGGTCTTGGCAGCAGAAATCAGATTCTAGGATTTTTCTCTGTGCTTAATGGACTGTGCTTTCTTAAGAGACTATTTAGAGATACTACAGAGAACAAACAAAAAGAATAGACACCACGCACCTTATTAAGCACTTGGGATATTTTGTTTTATGAGCTGATGAGTGTAACCAGATAACTGGAATGAAAACAGCTGCTTGCCAGGGCTGTGGTTAAGCCAATTCTGACATTATTTAGGAACAGTGTGTTTTATGGGACTGGAGAACACAACCCTGAGAACTACCAGTTGAGCAAGAGGAATACAGAGTTTGATAAACCATTTTTAATACATAGTAGCTTGTTTCTCTGACTGCTGTCAGAAGATTACTGTTCGGATGTCATGTGTGACTAAGCACAATATGACAGATCAATCAATCCTTTCCATCAGATGAGAGAAATGGGTGTTAATGAAGCTTTCTATTTACAGGCCTTTTCCTGTAGACCCCAGACCTGCTCTGGTACTGCATTTTCTACCCATATATTTTGCACCATCATTTGGAAACTCATGCAGAGGGACATGATTTAGAGAATCCTGAAATAAATTCAGAGAGCAGCCATCTGGAGAAACATGCACATCTTGATCTTTTCAGATGTGATTTTTCTCTGTGCCTGAGCTGTAACAAGATTTACCTGGATACTACAGTGGAAGTTTTTAAATCATAGACTTTGTCGTCCCAGTGGATCTGGTTTTCCTGCTCAGAGAAGAACACCCACTGAGACCAAGACACCCATTCACATATGTGTTTTTACTGCTGCAATGAATTAGTTTGAATTGGGGGATTTGAAATGTGTGCAAAGTGTTATGTAAACTTATGCACTCTCCTGAGGCTTTGCAGCATACTTTCATACTTCCTTTCTTCATAGTTTTAGCCATAGTCACTGTGCTTACAGGTACAGCTTGAAACTCAAAGTGATGAAAGCACAGCATGAAATTATAAATATTTAGGACTGGGGAGAACCACAGAAGAAGGTGTGTTTGTTAAAGGCATTTGAAGAACTTCAGATATGTCCGTGTGGTTTCTAATCACCTTAAACTTACCACCAGGTCCTCAGCCATCAGCAGACTCTTGTTGTAGGATGGTACATTCTTCTCAAAACAGCCTCTGTAGTGTCAGGTTATCTGCTTTAAGACCTGTGGACTCTGAAGATTTTCTCTATCTGGATTAGGAAGGCTCTCAGCTACTGACCAGGCTGCTTGATGAGGCAAGTGATTTGCCCTATTGCAGGCTGCAAAGCTATTAGTGTCTGGGGCTCATCAGTAGTAGTCAATCACCATTAATGGATGTGCTTTAAAAGTGAGTTAACAAGCACAAGGTTGTGGGCATGTCAGGGGATCCTACATAGTGTGTACTCCCCAGTTTAGGGGACAAAAACTGTAACAACCCAAATAAAGTCTAAGTTAAGAAAGACTCCTTCCACAACCAAGACAGGTATAGGAGAATTACTCTGGTTTCTAGAAACTCAAGCTTACTGGGGTTGCTTCTTTCACTAGTGGCTCAGAAGGAAGCAGGCTTAGGAGCTACAGCCATGCAATGAAGTTTGGAGGGTTGAAACTAGACCAGCAGGTTTGTGAGTCTGGGTTTGCATGTGCTTGCACACATACTTTTTGTTAAGTGAAACATCAAATCTACTTCGGTAGATGTGCAGCTTTTGAGTCTATGCTTCTTTCACCTACTTGGAGCTGAAATCCCTCAGAACAGAGTCATTGTTCTAATATTGTACATGCTCTAGTGGAACAGGTAAGTTTAGTCTGATTTCACTTAAAGCAAAACCCTGCTCTTTTAAGCCATATGAAAAAACTGATTATTCTGATTTATGTGAGTTTGGAGTGGCTGCTAATCTCAAAAGGTAATACGATGTCTCAGTTTGGGAACAATGCTGCAATAATTTTGTTATGACTAACTGCTCATTGTGAAATTTTCCCAAGCTGCCTTTTTAAGACTAGCAGAGTCCCAAGAAATATGCAGTTTTCTCTCAAGGCTTTAGAATGAAGTATTTGAACCGATTTGAGTCACCTTGGAGTTAAGCAAAAAACTTGGTGACAAATATTTTTGTACCAATTTTCAGTTGTTCTTAGGGTTTGAGGCATGTTCTGCATTTTCCCATTACACTTTAATTGTAATTCGCAGAAAAACTCCTGTGTATTGCCTGAGGATTTAAAGAACTTCTATCTGATGACCGATGGCTTCCAGATGACCTGGAGTGTGAAAACTGATGGTGAGTCCCTGTGTTCCCCTCCACTGACAAGCTCAATTCATTGCTTCCAGTCTTTCCTTCGCAGAACCTCTTTAATTTCAAACTTACTTTCTGCACAATCAATAGATATCTCTCAGGGCAAAATCTACTGCTTGCATGTTCTGGCCTCCCACAGAAGAGGACACTGGCAAGAAACAAATTATTATTGACATAAATACTGTTCTGTAATGCACTGGCCATCTGTTGACATTCAGATTTAGGTGTGTCATTTAAACCTCATACCTTAATTCTCTCTGTGGTTCATGGAAAAACTAGCTGTAGCTCATGATCCCATCATAAATCAGTAGGAAGAGTCACCCTCTGATGATGCTGCTTTCTCATTAGAATGTGTAGGTACATGTTAGAGCCTGATCCTGCTTTCCACCAGTTAAAGTCCAAGCTTCATTTTCCATCCTTGTTTGGCAAAAATCAGGTTAACTCTGCAGCTGTTATCCTGGCTCTCATAGCCTTCAGGCTGTGGACACTGCTCACTTCTGGAGATGGATGTGAAATGCATGGTCTTCCTCAGGAAGTAGAGTGAAATTTCAGACACAGTTGAGATCAGTGCTGTAGCCCCTGCAGTGACTCCCATCATGTTTCAAGTGAGGCTTGCTGTGTTATGACTTCTGAGGAGTCTTGTTTTCAGGGCTCACAATTGTACAGAGACCACAGCTTCTGGTACAACTGTCTTGTTTGAGCAAACATCCAGCAGTGCCTTCTGACACCCATCACACTGGCATGTGGCTGAACAGGGTGCTTGCTGCCTTGATGTCTGGTAACAGTCTGAGTCCTCAGAAGCATGGACAAGTGAAAAGTCCTGTAGGATTCTTTCAGAAACATCCACATGTTGATGCACTGGTAAAATCCTCTGTGGAAGTGGGACCCAAGACAATGTACCCTGAACAGGTACATGGAGTGGAAGAGGACAAGCTGCCCAGTAAGCTGTAAGTGTGTGGGGTGGTTTCTGATAGAAACGGCAGAAGCAGGGAAAAGAACTTTGAGAAAGAGGCTGTTGCTGAAATCCTGTAGCCAGGATTTTTAATTTTTCACAGGACTGAGCCAACAACTGCAGCACAGTCCATACCAGCAGAGTAATTGTCATACCTTTACAGCTCTGAGAATTTGTTGCATCACATGTAAGTGGCAGTCTGTGTCTGAAAAAGCCTCATTTTTGTTCTGTAGAGTCTTACTAAACTTAAATGTCCAGGTCTGCTGGGTATAAACATACGTCTTTTCACCCCACAGAGGTTGATGTATGGAGGAAAATAAGCACCTCCCATTCTTTCATGACAATGGATGTGATTAGTGCTCAGTGTTGTTGCAGATACCCCAATGCCCTTGGGTTCCATGGTGATTAACAGTGTCTCGAAACTGTGTCGGCTCGGGGGTTCCTCTATGTACACTCTGCCTAGTGCTCCAACTCTTGCTGACCTGGAAGATGACACAGACGAGGAAGGTAAGGCACTGTTAACAGACTAGAAAACCTGCTCTGTCTCATCCTTTTGTTCTACTGGTGTTAGGATATAGCACAAGACATGGACCAAAACACTTTCCACAAGACCAGGTTGCTCAGAGCTCCATTCAGCATAGGCTTAAACACTTCCATAGTTGGGGCATCCACAATATCTTCAGGCAGACTGTGCCAGTGCCTCATCACCCTCACAGTAAAGAATTGTTTCCTAATATGTGATGTAAATCTGCCTGCTGTCAGTGTGAAGCCACTTCCCCATGTACTGTCACTACATATCCTTGTAAAAAGTCCCTCTCTATCTTTCTTATAGGGTCCCTTCCAAGTACTGCAAGGCCACAATTAGGTCACCCTGAAACCTTCTGTTTTCCAGGCTGAACAAACTCAATTCTATTAGCACCTCAGCTGTCCCCCATGGCAGAGTAATTGGAACAAGATGATCTTTAATGTCCCTTCCATTCTACAATGCAGCAACAGAAAAGGTCACTCCATGTAGAGGTGTATTACTTGGTCTAGCACCTGGTCCAGAGAAGGGTGTCCCTGTCCATGTCAGGGCAGTTGGAACAAGATGATCTTCAAGGTCCATTTCCAACCCAAACCATTCTGTGATTCTGTGACTGTCGGTCTCCTGGGCTGGTTCTATTACGTATTTTACTAGTTCCCTACAGCCTTGGCAAGTACATCTGTATGCTGTGAATGTTATAGGGATTAGTGTTATTTGCATTCTCTTTTAACAGCCTGTTGTGCCTTTTCTCTGTTTAAACTTTCACCTGAGTTTTGCTCCAGTGATTCAGCTTCCAAAGTTTTTGTGTGTTTATGGTGTTACATGAACAAAAGAAAACGGGGTTTTCTTTGATAATGAAAAGACTGCTGGAAATGAAAAAGTAACTGGTATGTACAGATAACTATAAGATTTCCCTGGAACACATGTTCCAAGATGCCTAAAAATGCTGAATGCTTCTATTTGGAGAGAATAAAAAAATAAAAGAAAGCCCACTCCTTTTGTCAGAACTCTCACAGTCCAGCTGGAAAAATCAAAAGAGTAAGAATACAGCCAGGTGTCACACCAATTTCTTAAAAGAATGCTATTTGATTTCAATCTTGTCTCTGCCTCTCTATGAGCTCTTCTAGCTTCTAAACGTGGCTGAAAGTATATTTGGACATTCCAGTTTGGCTGCAGTCCTGATCTTCTAGCCATTGTAATCAAATGCATCAATTTCTGCTTCTATTTAGTGGCTTAAACCTTCATTGATGCATTTATAAGGTACATTGAGAAAAAATTACATCCCCACAGAAGCTGACTTTCGTGGAAAATTCTTCTGAAGAGTGTGGGTTTTATGTCCCACTTCTTCCCCATCAGGTTTAGGTTTCAAAATTGCATTCTGCAGGAGCTTGCAGTTACACAGTCCCAAAATCGTATTGTAGAACTGCTCAGTGATGGTTGATGGTCACAAGTTGAATAGTCAGATCTGGTTGTTGAGAAGGATGATGATGTCACACTGCAATGTATGGAGAAATATGTATCTCTGCAATTTCATTAAAGTCTTGTCCAAGAGAAAAAGAATAAATTGTTCTCCCTGTCCTCCTTAGAAAAAAGTAAATCAAGACAAAAAAAGGAATCATATATAAAATAGAAATAATGGGCTTCACTTGTAGCAGGGAAGATTCAGGATGCATGAGAAAAGCTTCTAAGTGATAAGTGATGGATTTGGGTTGAGTGCCTAGAGAATGTGGCTTCTCTAACACTGGAGAATTTTAGGAAAAGATTAGACAAACCTCAGGAGTGACATCTGTAAACCTTGTCTTACTTAATGCCAGGGAGGAACTAGAAGAAGTCAACTTATCTATTTTCAGCAATCTGATTTTGAGTCTGTGGTTTGTTTTCCTAACAGACATGAAAAAAACATTTCACTTTTAAACATAAGGGAACTTAATCATTTCCAAGAAGTATAAATGTAATAGTTTGATTCAGTTCTTTGTCACCTGATTCATTAATGTATAAAACAGATTGACTCTTTGCAACTGAGTCACAGTCAGTTTCCAAACATATTCCATAAATGTTTTTCCTTGGTTTCAGGTAATGGAGACAAACCAGAGAAGCCACACTTTGATTCTCGTAGTCTTATCTTTGAATTAGACCCATGCAATGGAAATGGGAAAGTCTGTCTTGTTTATAAGCATGCTGAACCAGGTAAGACTGAAAAAAGAAAAGCTAGCTAACTCTTGTGGATTGTAGCTGGAGGCCACGTGTGGAGAGTTATCTTGCATTTCTGATCTTCTTTGCAATTTGTAGGTGAAACGTTTACTGGGATGTCCTGTCTCCGCTGAAGTCAGGAGCTAAAACTTAACTAGATCTAACATTTTCACTCCTTTTAGTTTTGGAATCTGAGTTATGATTTCTGCATGCATAGGAACAGGTAATTATTCACATGGGACCTACAGAAATTTGTGTTGAAATAATACAGAGATCCACTAATACAATTACTTGCGTGTCTTGGAACAAAGCCATTGCATTTGGTGAGAAAGGGTATAGCTCTGCTTAGAAACAAAGTGTAGATGGTAAGAAAAGCTGAGACAGAATTAGACCTTGTGCATGGGTGCTGAGTCTCGAGGTGCTAACTAGGCCAAATGTGGCAGGAAGAGTTAATGGGAAGGTGAGAAATGGAAGCTGAGCTGCTTGTTCTGACAAATACAGAGATAACTGTAATCAGTGAGACAGCAGTGAAACACTCAAGGCACTTGTAAAATAGTTGTCATCTGAGGCATTGCACAGGTCACTAGATGTATGTGTGTTTACTGTGTATGGTTGTGCAATATACAGGTTCTTAAGAAAAATCTTGGTTTATTATCTTGTACCTTTCATTGGGTGGGACTACAGCTGCCATGGCAGGAAGTTCTTGTCCTCTTCGCTCCCAGTGTCAGTGATCTCAGCATAGGCAGTAGATAACCTGGGAAAGGGAAGGGAGCATTGGTTACAGGTGTCAATGTCAACGCAGGGGCAGCCTGTTTAAATGACAGTGTTCAGCATCTCAATCTCTCAAGTGTATAACTTCTTTTTATGCTACAAAGGATGTCACCACCAGAGAAATATTTGATCACTGTGAAAGGATTTTGCAAAATGTGTTTTTGTTGGCAACACACACTCCCATGACTTCCAGACTCTGGACTCTATTCAGTAATCCAGATGACTGACAATGGAGTTAGTTGCTTTTTACTTTGTGAGGTGGATAAATGTTTGCCGTAATTGTACTTTGAACATATACTACAAAGTTGCTGATGTCCAAGAATATTCCATTTAGCGTGTTAGTCCCAGGTTGTGAAGGAACAGCAGCGCACTCATTGTCCAGAGCACACATAGTCAAATACCCCATGCAGTGGGTGAACATTGGCTGATGGGTAGGATGCAAAAGGTTATAGTAAATAGAGCTAAATAGCCTATAGTCATCACATTAGGCTGACAGCTGGTCTCTGGTGGGGCTCTGCAGGGCTCCATCTTGGCCCAGTGCTCTTCAATGTCTTCACGAATGCTTGGACACAGGACTGGAAGGGATGCTGAGTTTGTCCATTATACTAAATTGGGAGGAACTGATGTCCCCCTTGAAGGCCCTGCAAAGAGACCTCAACAAATCAGAGAGATGTGCAACCACCAACCATACAAAGTTTACCAAAGTCAAGCTCCGGATTCTGCACCTGGACTGGAACAAGCCTGGGTGTACATAAAGCTGCCCTTCTGATGAGCATGTTGTGTCTCCCACCTGACAATGGCCAGGGGTTAATCTTAATACTGCAGAGCAACAGTGTAACTTGTGTTTGTTTTACTTTAGTGGTCTCCCCAGACACAGAGATCTGGTTCCTGGACAGAGCTCTGTATTGGCATTTCCTCACCAAAACCTTCACAGCCTACTACCGCCTGCTCATCACCCACCTGGGTCTCCCACAGTGGCAGTATGCCTTCACCAGCTATGGGGTCAGCCCCCAGGCCAAGGTAGGACAGCAGCATCCAGCCTGTCTGTATTCTGCATAAATATAGCCTGGAAAAACATCTTCCCCCTTTTGGCAAACTGTCAGCTCAAGAGGGCCTCCCTGGTGAGCCACGGAAGGGACCACAGGTTTTTCGCCCTGCAACATGTTAACAGTCATTAGTTTCACAGTAATTGGAATTCACTAATATTGTGTTAACCCTGCTTTTCTCTCAGCACTTGGGCCTTGATAAAAATTATACCCAAGAAAGAGCAATTTGAAGTCTTAGACATAGTTACGGAAGACCTCTAAATAAAGCCTTGTGTGCATTCCAGTCACTTATTATTATTATTAAAAATAAAAATTGGTATTCTGCCATGCCAAAATCCTGCTATTAGAGGCTTCTGCAGTTCTTGTGTGTTTCACTGGGCCTTCAGCCTCCATCCTGTGGGAGGTCAGGGAATGGAGCTGATGTTCCTACTGAACACAGCTCATAAGCCAGCACAGTGTCAGTGCACTATGGCAAGGCTATTGAGACTTGAGTGTCCTGCACTTTACTCAGACATGACAGCTGTCTTCCCAGCATGAGATTCCCTGGTCCTGTGTGCACATCAGAATTACTAAAGTCACTCCTGACTTCCCATCAAACAGTGGCTGTAGAATTTGGTTCTTCTCATTCCTGATGCCTTCCATGTTGCACTGCACTGGACTTTATCAGTCAAGGCTGTGTACATGGTACTGTGCCTTTCTGTAACTTCCCTGCTATAAATATCTTATTATATTCAGTATATTTGCATACCTTAAGAGTAATCATTCATATATTCCCTAATCATTTGCAGCCCCTGTTGGTTAAAATCCTCCTAGTTCATTAAGCATATAATTTTTAAACGTTTTTGAGGGGGTATATTAAAGCTGTTTTCCACTAAGTAGGACATTAATAGATGACTATCTGTATTTTGGTATTGATCTTCTGTTTATCTTATTCAACACTTTGCTGATGGTTTCACTGTGATTTGTAATACCATAACTACTGTAGTTTTGTTTCCTTACTTTGTTAATGGAAAAATGAGACAAAAAAAAAAACAAGAAAGAGTTGAGAACTGTAAAGCATAATATTGTGGTGTCTGCTGCAACCAAAAATACAAATCATTATAGTTACTTCTAGATAGAAAATCAGAAACTATAAGACAAACAAACAAAATTATTTGTGTAAGAAGTTAAAAAAAATCATTATTTTATGTGTGAATAAAGGGAGGACGGTTACATTTTGAGAAATTCAAGTAGTTGGTTTAAATTCCATTTAAATTCCATTTAAATTCCAAAGGTTTTTTAATCCTTTCTGCTTATCTGAATCTAAATAAATGTTGTTTAATTTCATCCCCTCCTTTTGCTTTTCCTCCTGTTGTGTAAATCAGGATTTGCTCTCGATAGGAGTTGCACTGCAGGAAAGGTGTTGTTAGGGTTGTGTCTGGTACTCCTCTTCCCTATCTG
Organism: Turdus rufiventris; assembly: GCA_013186435.1. Classification (NCBI taxonomy): domain Eukaryota; kingdom Metazoa; phylum Chordata; class Aves; order Passeriformes; family Turdidae; genus Turdus; species Turdus rufiventris. The sequence continues at coordinate 262,723 of PYHW01009372.1, read as the reverse complement.
GAATGCAGTGCCAGGGCTGGGGCTGTAGCCACACCTTGTGTATCTTTATCAAAAGCACTCTTCCAAGTCCTGTAAACTGCAACCTGATAAGTGGCATAGGATTAAGATCATGTCTTGGGGAAGATGGGAAGCAAGGTGTAATTGTCTAAGTGCATTTTGAATTTAACCTGTTCCTTCCCCACCATCCTGCCTTTCAGCAATGGTTTAACATGTATAAACCCATAACTATCAACACTGCACTCCTGTCTGAAGAAACTGACTCCTTTGTGAACAAGCTGGACCCCAATAAGGTATTTAAAAGCAAGAACAAAACTCCAGTGCTCAAGAAGAAACCACCTTCACAGCCACCAGGCTCCCAAAAGAGTCACACGAGCACGACCTCTGCCAAGACATCCTCACTGGCTGGAAATTCTTCAAGGAAGTGAGCCTGCCAGATCTCACCCTGGACAACATTTGCAGTAAGCTTTGATGTTTTCTGCTGCAGAGTCTCAGTGGTTCAGACCAAGTTCCTTGTGCATGAATAGATGAGCCCGTGGAAAACACATTGCAGCACTTGCATGAAGTACAGCTGTGATGTGGATGTAGTTCCTGGAGACTCTTTAAAAAAAAACTTGATACATCGATTTTATTCCCTTCTGCTACTTGCAGCATATACTTTTCAGAGGGCATAAAGAAACATGAAGAAACCTTTGATGTCACTGCTCCATAAGGCAGGTTTTGTACAACTGCAGCAGTGAAATTAAAGGACAGTAATTTCACGATTATAAGCCACACCTGATTGTAAGCCACTCGTCCTGGTGTCAGGAACGTTTAGGACTTCGTCCATATATAAGCTGCACCGGATTATAAACCGCACTTCCATTTGCAGCGAGGATCCGCGTGCAGCTTTCACAATGTTGCCAATTAGTAACAGACTCACGGGATCGCGGGGTTTACTGGCTTAGCTCGGGGCTGGGCAGGCTCAGATCGGCCCCACTTTTCCCCCGCTGGGGCTGGGTGGGCTTGGATCGACAGCGCTGCCCCCCCACCAGAGCCAGGGAGGCTCCGGCTCGGCTTGGGGCCATGTGGGTTCGCACTTCCGGGTTGGCAAATTTCTGAACCTCATCAGTATATTGGCCACACCTGATTATAAGCCACACTTCTGGATTGTGACCAAAATTTTAGTCAAAATGGTGCAGCTTATAATCGTGAAATTACTGTAAATGTAATTCACTGCAACTTTAACAGACCCATGCTGAAGTAGAGGGTGTGAAAATGTTTCTGCCATGTCCTTTGACAGAAAACTGTCCTGATCCTGCATGCGGTCAGAGCAGGCTAGAACCCACTGAACACAGAAGTATCTTTCACTCCAGATAGAATCAAACTCTGCACTTCCCTCTGCTTCATCCAACTTATGCTCTGAGATTCATGGTACAATGGGACTCAGAATTTCCATGTCTCTGCATTAGTCTAGCCACTTGCTCTGCATCGCAGACCACTTTTTGGCCTTTGTGCTGTATCTTTTCAGATGGTGACATATTTATAATAATCCTGAAGTAGAAGCTTCAAGATCCTTTGTTGCCTCCCTGTTGTGGGAACTGCTGAGCAAAGAGTCAATGGTCTTGAGACCCAATCAACCAGGAGGACCCCTTGGTTTGTCACACACTCATTTGCAAAGCTGACCATTGAAACAGACACTTTTCATTTGGGCAGGATCTCACCAGGGGCCACTGAGATCCTACAGCCTTAGAAGCCCCTGATGCTATTTTCTATGCTGTAAATTTTCAGATTAGAGCTGCACTTTAACACTGCTGGGTTTCAGTTACTCCTGTTTGTTTCCATTACTTTTCTGTGCTATTCTGTCTTCCAAATATGCTGGAATCATGGTAGCATCCAACACATTTTGTGCCTGAATATGGAAATCGAAATCACTGTCTTCAAGTAAGCATTGACTATTTAAACAGCATCACCTCTAATTTTTAAAACCATCACATACCTACGTAGACAAACCTACCTCACAGGGATGTTGTGAGGCTTTCATGAGTATTTGTATGGCCTTCAGAAAGATGAAGCCATCCTGTAAGTGCTTAATAGTATTTTAATAAATATTTGAATATTTTACTCCAAAGTGATTGGGTATTTGAAGATGCTTTGTGGAGCACATGGGCATGGGATGCAAAGGATATATGGCAAGAGCAGTTCAGGATGGATTGTTTGGAGTGGTTTTTTTAATGCAGTAGAGAATCTGGCATTGAGAAGGGATGAGTCACAGTACTTTTAGCTAATCCCTCTTGAGCTTCTCAGAAATTCCCTGTTTATTTCACACAGGCCAAAAGACTGAACTGTGTGGCCACTGTTCTACCAGTGTCCTGCAGTCACTATACAAAATCTGCAGCTATCAACCCCTGCTCAGGTGTATTTTGCAGCTCCCAGAACTGCCAAGGGCCCACTTTCAAATGCTGTTGCTGCATTGCCTGGCAGCCACTCTCTACCACCCCCAGATGACAAGAAATCCTTTAATGCACTCTCTCAAGCCTATGTGCATCTTGAGACAGGTGAAGATCTATTGTAGCTGCTCTACTAGTATAAAGGGAGCTCTAATAAGAAAGCACATGTGAGTATTTCCCACCCAACCCCACACCATGCCATAGCAATAGCTCAGTTATCCTTTTCATATTGGGATGGGAATGATCATTACAGCCAGTAAATGCCCTTTTCTGGAATTCTGTGCAGTAGCGATGTTCTGTCACTTCCTACTCTTGGAGACCTCTGTATTGTTTATCCATGCCACCCAGCCCTGGGACTGCAGTTATGTACTTGACATACATACCATACTTGCTTAAGCACTTTCTAGAAAAGTTAAGACTGTTGTCACCCTCCTGGGAAGAGGCAGCTTCTGACAGTGTTTGTTTTTAATCCAGTGACAGCTCCAACTTGTAAGCCTGTCACAAGCGGACTTCCTCATTCAGATGAAGGTAGCAGAATTCCTGCAACAGCAGGGCAACCTCTTACGTTTCTCAGGCATTCAGAGTAGAAAAAAAATTATGAGGGGGGGCAGTTTGTTCAAGCTTTTGGAGACACTGTCACACAAGTTCCCTGACTTCTTTTCTGTGGTGACAGTTGGCGTAGCTCAAGTCTAGAGTGTCAGTACACATATTGTTCTTTGATGCCACCGTGTTCCAGCAGAACTGTGGCAGGATTCAGGAGACTCTGTAGTTCAGTTCAGTGATTTTTTAATGCTTCCTGAATGTTCAGATAAAAAATAAATTAAAAAATAAAAAATAAATTTAAAAAAAAAAAAAAAGCAAGCATGAATAAAACCCTAACAAACCAGCCAGTTCATGTTTCTATTTTAGACTGTCTTTGTTGTCTCTTCTGTGCTGTTCCAAACTCGGGTGACAGATATGCAAATGAAGCAAACCTAGGCCCTTGGTCCATCACTGCAGTGTCTGCCTCTTACCAAAGAATATTACAGATTAAAATTTCTGTGTTAATTAACTAAATCATGTTGTATCTGCCACTGTTGATGCGTGTATTTTGATGTAAATGAATATATATGTATCTAGAGACTTGTAGCTCTGCTTTGCTTTTCTTCAGAATATGATGGTTGTTTGGGGGTTGAGTTTTGGCTTGGATTTTGTTGTTGTTGTTGTTTTTCGGGGGGTTTTTTTGTAGATTTTTACGCAGGGAGATTGAATAATTTCTTCAGATAACAGTCAGGTCTAGCCCTACACAAGCCTGCTCAATATCTCAAATACCAAGTTTGTCTGTTTAAGCAGAGTAGGTTTACTGAAATCCAGTCTCTCATCCCTCATTCATCACATGATCCCTATCAACCTGCATGGTGGACAGACAAATGTGCCCTTCACATGTGTCATCACAGCACGTGGCCATCACAGTTCAGAAGTCTCCATGCCTGCCTGTTCTTTCTCATGTTCAGGCTCATGGGCAGGGTGGTTGTGAAAATCAATGCAGAGTTTGTAGATTAAAACACCAGCAAGACATCCCAGAATTGGAGCTGCGACTGGGACCCACCACCAGGAGTGGTCAGCCCTGAAATGAAACACAGAAGAGGCAGCTGGTGAGCCCGACTGGAACTACTGCCCTGCCACCACATCCTGCTGGTGTGAGGAGTCTGTCCTGCTCCAGGCACTAAGCCTACAATTGGCTTAGACAAATTCATTTTCCTCCCACTTAATTGCTGGAGGGAAGGTCATCAGCATGGAAAGGTGTCTCCACACTGCAAGTTTCTTGTTCTCCTAAAGAAATGGGCTATGTGGTCCAGATGAGTGGGACTCTCAGACAGACATAGGCATTTTGCTTCCCCGTTTCCAGTAAAATCTGTGAGTGCTCTACTGAGTTCTCAAATGTATTTTCTGGAAATTTTAGGAAAATGGGCAGCAGGGAGAGGAGATGGTAATGATCTCACCATAGGAAAAGTCATGACATACACCATCTTACTCTTCCTCCTCTTACTGGAGGAAAGCAAGATTTCATGTCCAAATTCAGACTCTAAATTTAGGAGACCTGTTCAACAATCCACCTGCATTCAGGTGAGCTGTACTCTGACTCTCTGCTCACCACAAAAAACAGCTGGATCTCCAGTGAACAGGCAGACAATTTTGTGCCCAAACTGAGGTATTTGACTGTCAAGGTGAATCGCAGGCCAAATTTTGTGTACATAATGCACAAGGTTCCTGTAAGCACAACCCTCACTCTGCAGTGATACCTGTTGGAGTCAGTGAGACAAGGGCTTGCCTGAATACTTCAGGCAGAAGCCAGAGTGCAGGAATTGAATTAAAGTCCTTGGATAGATTGAAACATGTTAAGCCACCCACACATAGAATGGGAGTTTAGGTTAAAGAATAAGTTTGAGTATAAGTTTAGATGTAAGTTTGAATTTTAGGATAAAGTAAGTCAGTCTGTCAGTCAGTCAGTCAGTAAGTACAGTAATTTCATGACTAGAAGGTGCACCAGATTATAAGGCGCACTTCTGGGTGTCAGCAAATTTTTGAACTTTTGCCCATATATAAGGTGCACTGGACTATAAGGCGCACTTTTTTTTTTTTGCAGCAAGGATCCGCCGCCAGCTCCCCCCACGCAGTTGCTGGCTGCAGCCCTGCCTCCACTCGGCAGCCACAGCCCCGCGGACCCGCCTCCACCTGGCTGCCGCAGCCCTGCCAGCTCCTCCCGCAACTCGCGGCTCGCACTTCCAGGTTGGCAAATTTCCGGACTTTGTCCATATATAAGGCACACTGGACTGTAAGGTGCACTTCCAGGTTCAGCTCAAAATTTTAGTCAAAAGGGTGCGCCTTATAGTCATGGAATTACTGTAAGTTTCAGTGACAGCTGTAGTGTTTTTAGTAAGTAAAAGGTGCAGATACCAGAACAGAAGAAAAAGTTCTAGTGAAGATTATCAAACACACTAATTTTTTCAGTAGAGGCTCCAGAAACTCCTTCTTAGACACTACTTATACAAAATAGAACTTCAGTGAGAATATTGCTTACATTTTTCAGATAGAACAAGATAGATCATATACATAGTTTACACATATCCTAGCATGTTAAAAAATTAGAATTTTCATAGATTGAAAGAAAGTGGTCTGAATTTTTGTGATAGCTTGTTAGAAAAATCCTATATAAGATTATGTACTGGGGAGAGTTGGTGCTTTTGCTTTTTGCTCTGCTTTTGCCACTGCTTTTTGCCATCGCTTTGCCATGCCTGCCAGCGTCTTCCAGCACCCGAGAAGAAGACAGGAACTCCAGCAGCAACACCAGCCTCTCCGGGAACCCTGGGGATGGCTCCTGCTTTTGTTCAGGACTTTATGCTAAAACTTGGCATAGACTTTAATGTCTATGACTGTGCCTTTGAAGACTGATGCGCTTTTACAAAAAATAACCTTTTTAGCAACTACTTGCTGCTTTAATCATTTAGAGGTAACCCGGCACGAAGGGTGTGTCAAGAGCACTGGGGGCATAACCCCACAGATACCAACACTTGGTGCAAAGAAAAAAGGCTTCATGGCACGTTTTATCTTGTGCTTATCTCCTCCCCTGGCAAGCTGAGCAGAGTAAGAGCAAAACAGGTCACTCACGTGAAGACATCCATTCCCCAGCCAGCAATTGCTGTGAAGATCCGGGGAGGCAGGTCCCTGGAGGGGTTTATGGCATAGCCTGTGTTCAGCCCCATTCCCAGACCAATGCCCAGGACCAGCATACCCGTGAGTACGGGCTGAGCACCTTTGATGGCCGCATTGTTTCTCTCATCATGGATGACCAGAACACCCAGGATCAGCATAACTGTTGCTGTAAACTGTGGGAAGAGAAAAGGGAGAAGAAAAGGTCGGGAGAGAGAATGGGGAAGGTTGAAAGATCCTGCTCAGCAGAGCAGGAGACACTTCCCAGAATGAAAGAGCAGATGAGATTCGTGGTCTGAACAAGGCAAGAGGGACCCAAGTATTACTCTCTCCTCACAGGCAGACTGAAAAAAATTTTCAGCAAAAAACTCATCACCAAGACTGATACAAACTTCTCAGCAACATTATCTTTCTCTATCTTTCAAGTCAGGGAAATGGGTCTTTTTAAGTGCATTCTAACAGAAGCAGAGCCATAACTGTTCACAAGAAAAACCTGATCATCCCTAGAGGAAGTCATGTTTTGTACAGCCTGTATACAGATACCAGGTTCTCACCTAGGAAATTGAATTTCTCATCAGTGACTACATAGCTGATATTTATAGATTTGCAGTGCCCAGGACATCAAGAAGCATATTTTTGATAGAGATGATGACACCTGACTCTTTCTGCTTCAGAAAATGCAGCTGGAGAGACTTGAACTGCTTGCACAGACACCAGCAAAAACAAAAATTGCAGCTTTAGCTGAGGCATTGTCACTCTTATTTACTTTCTTGTGCATCAAGGACATCCTGGTTCAGGCTGAGGGGATCCACTCCGCACCTCTAGGCTTTTTTACCATCCTCTTCATCATGCCCAGACAGGAGTTTTGTCAGCTCAGAGTCCAAATCACAGGCTTCCAAAGATTTGTGTTGGAAACGAATCTTCCTTCTCTGGTGTCTCAGTTCCCCACATCCCCTGAAGAATCCCTTTCCTATTTCTGGACATCTGGTCACTCTGCTGTAAGCTGGGAGTCCACTGCACACATCTGAATGGATCTGTTCAATCACAGAGGTTCAGTCCACGGAGACAGTCCCAGGCTCTCTGTGCTGGGAAGGCCAGCCAGCACATGCCAAGGAGCATGGAGTGCATGTACAATCCAAATAGGGAAGGAACAGTTAAGCCCAGAACCCAGAGGATATGGCTGGTGATACAGCTCAGCTTCTCACTTCTCACTGCTTGCACAGCATGCAGGGATGGTGTCTGGAGAGCTCCTGGACCAAGTTGTGGAGCAGCTTAGGCTTTAGGCCAAATCCTTTAGGCTTGCCTAGCCTCAGTGCCTTGGATCTTACCTTTCAGGTGCCTTTCTGGATGCTGGGCTCCTTGGGAAAAGAGGAATGTGTCTGTGCCTGCAGGGCAGTGGGGACCTGTAGCAGCCCTGCAGCAGCACCTGTGACCACCCACCTTCTCCTAGCACTCCACGGCCATTCCCACTGACCTCTGTGAAGAAGGCTCCCTGCAAGGACACATTGCGAGCAGGGTAAGTGGAGAAGATCATCGCTGTGGCAGTTGGTCCTGACACTGTAAGGCTCCCATTGGTGTAGTCATAAATAGCATCTAGGAGAAGTGGGAAGTATGGAAGTTAGCACAGCATTCATCCCACAGGACACACACACAAGTCTACCTGTTGCAGCCAGCACAGACATCAGGGGGAAGGGAGGCAGTAGAAGATGTGATGGAGGAGACACACTTCTTAAAGAGCATGATCTCACCAAAATATGCTACCCACACACTTTGGTCTGCAGTCACTTCTTTACACCTATCAGCTTCCTATCCCTGCTTCAGGAGCCCAAGGTAGCCTGGATGGTCTGGATGCACTGGACCAATCCTCTTCCCCTCAGAGACCGTGACATGCTAGTGGTGGTGGTGGGTCCTCTGCTTACAGCACAAAACCCCCAATGGCAGTGAACCTGTGTTCCACAGAGCAGCAGAGTCCCCTCAGAGCTCCAACAGCACCTAATATATGGTAGTTCATGTAAATAAAGCCCTGCAGACCTGGAAACAAAATGCTGACAAAATGGAGCTACTGCGCTTCTGCTGAAGAGAGATCTTGGAAGTGGGAATGCCCAGAGTAAAAGAAGCTATGTTCTCCAGGAGCTGTGTATCCTTCCCAGAGGTATACCTGCAACCTGCTCTGAGCCTGAGCTGTGGTCTGTCCCATAAGCCAGGAGCTTGCCCTCCTCACCCAGAAATCATGCTGGCTACATTAAAAGGACATATTTTGACAACACTGTTGACCTCTGATAAAAGACACAACCCTACCATAGTAGACAGCAAAGACAGTGGCTGCTGCCATAAAGGAGCCCAGGAACTGGCCGGTTATGTAAGCTACAAGCGTTGTCCTGGAGATGTTTCCTAAAAGGCATTGTGTAATGGTGATGGCAGCGTTCAGATGAGCTCCTGCAAAATCACAGAAAAAGAGAGGCCTCAACATTGATGCAGCTGTTTTTGGCCATGTGACATGGTGAATGCCCCATCCCTAGAAACGTTCAAGGCCAGGTTGGACAGGGAGGGCTCTGAGCAACTTGCTGTAGTTGATGTTTCTGCACATTGCAGGGCAGTTGGACTGGAGGAACTTGAAAGGTCTGTCCCAACCCAAACTGTTCTTTTGTTCTATGCCCCATGCCCCACAGTAATCACCCAGACACTGATCCAGAACAGCAAGACTCTCGCAGGTCATGGTCTTACTCCTTCATAGACACAAAATGAGCCTTTCTCTCTTGACAGCTGAATCGTGCAGGTCAAAGAGCTCCTAGCTAGTCTTCTAAAAATTCTGTAGACCACAGGCTGCCTCCAGAGACTGGGTCATCTCACCTGTCAGATATAGCTCTCTTGGGATGGCATGAGGTTCCTTCTGAGTTTCTCAATGGGCTTCTCTCTACTGAGCTTAAAAAGAGCCCACACTTCAGCACATTTTAAGTAACTACGGATAGATGAGGACCTGTGTTTTGATGGAACACTTTCTGTGGAGGAGGTTGATATCACAATGGTGCTTTTGAAGACTTAATAAGTCTGGGTCTCATGCCTTTGGTGCAAACCATATTTGTTCTCCAGGCATCCATTCCCAGGAGTCTAAAGAAAATATATATTTTTCCTGCCTGATAGGTATAAATTTTGAGGGTCAGTAAATATCCCAGCCTTCATAACCATCTTATACTCCAGGTTCCACAAGGGTTAAGATGCAGACACCCATCATTTCATCAAAGTGGAGAATAGACTGAAATGGAAGTGCATGTAGCACCTGCTACAATCCAACAACCACAACTGGAATGGGGGCAGATCCTTCTTAGACTCTGTGCTCTATTGTGGGTATGGCCAGCCATTTCAGACATCACAAAAAGCACCTTGTGACACAGATGAAGCAAAATTACCATGTCAGGAAGGTCTGAAGTTTGTTTTTTAACCATACTACTGCTGGCTGAACTGAGATCCCTTCTGCACTACCCTCTACCCTCCTTCTCAAAAATCACTTGGGAGTGCAGAATCTGTTTTCCTCAGTCTGCTTTCCTCATGATATTTCCACCAGCTCTCCAAAAGGACAAGAAAAACAAGGGCTGACTGCTTCTGACTGCTTACATGGAAAATTTTTGCCTTCCATGCCAGCCCCAGGTTTGGACCTCTGTCTACTCCAATAGTGCAAAAGCAAGGAGTTTTAATTTTCTGCCCCTTAGTCCTTAATATTTTCTCTTGGTGCAAATGAATGCAGAAATAGCAGAAGGCAAAGGTAATGCTTACCATGTAAGGGATGCCATCCCATGGCCCCAAAATACCACTTCTGAGTTCATGTGGGGCACCTGTGCATGGGTGTGTGTGATAAAGAGAAAAATTGCATCCCTTTTGCAACATCACCTGTAAGCTCTCCTTTGCAATAAATTATTTATTTCCCCGTGGGTTGTATCAGCAGCAGCTTTTGGGAGCTCCCTGTCTCATTGGGCCTTACCAGCATGTCCCAAAGCGGGGAGCTGCTGAAACCTGGCTCAGCTGGCCGCAACAGGAAGGGCTGGCCAAACCTCCTCCCCTCTCCCTGTCCTGCTTGTCCTGTCACAGCTCAGAACACAAGTTTGGGGCCAATATTCTGTATGTGTGCTGTGCATGCCTTGTCCCTGGCCTCACCTGCTTTTCTTGCCTGGGAACTCTAGGACTGGTTTAATTTTAGGTCAGGGCACTGCCCATGCCGTAACTCACCCCTCCACACCCCACTCCTCCTGCCCCAATGCACATGGCCTTTTTGGGACGTGGATATGTCCCTCTCTGACAGTGCTGCTCACCAGATACTCCTCCAGCTGCATAGATGCCCAAGGTGGCACCAATGCCAAATGCCAAATTGATGCTCAGATACTGACCACTGCTTCCTTTTCCCAATACCACTTGTGCCACAGAGGACAAGCCAAACACCTGTGTAAAAAGCAAGACAGAAAGGAGTGTTAAAAGTATTCTTGTTGCTGTGGTAGACTGAGCTTCTTAGCTATTTTTTCTGAAAAAGTAATGAGCTCCCAAAAGACAGGAAGTCTTTAAGATGACCATGGTCAGAAAACAAAGAACAACCTTGCCCTGCAAAAATTGAAGTGATAGCTGAGGTTGGTGCCTAGCAAACCAAACTAGGCACTTTCATTATGGTTGGGTATGGGGAGACAAACCCCAAACACTCACACCAAGAGCTGGGGCTCAGTGGGGATCATTCACACAGCCATACTGCAGATGGCTTTGCCTGAAACCAGGGACATGAACTGGGGGAGCATCACCATGGACCACTGGGAGACAATGCCCAAGATGGATGGAAGGAGGGTGTGCAAATTCTCACTGTCCTTCTCTTCCTGTGCGCAATTTATTGACTAAACATGTAATTTGGACGCAGCTATTTGCCAGACTCAACTCTAATTTTGGTAACTTTCTAGCAGAAGAGAAGAAAGGAAATTCTGGTTTAGCTTTTCAGTTTGACACATATATTTTCAGTTTGGAGACAGCCAAAGTTTCAGTGGATTTTTTTTTTAAGTGACTGAAGGAGAACCAGGGAAAATATTAAGGGTAAACAGTATTCAGCAGGAAAACACATATTCAAGACATTGCTCTGTCCTGAAAGAGAGAATTCTCTTTCCTGCATTTGATGTAGTAAGAGTGGAAAAATCAGTTCTTTGAATCCTCTTACACTGAAATCTAGAATAGGACAAGGCATCTTTTGAGGTTTCTGCCTCACAAACCACTGAAGGTTTGGAAAGCGTATCCTGTTCCTTGCATTGATGTTCATCCAAGGCGACATGTCTTTCAAAGACAAGAAAGTCAATATGCCCTCCAGCACATAAACTTTTGCTTTGGCTTGTACTGTTTAATTATGATTTTTTTTCTGGCTACTCTGCCTGCATCCAAATTTTATCTCCTGTGTCTTCTTCCCCTCATTGCTTTCAGACATCACCCAAATCCCCCGTTCTCTATAGATGCTGCACTTCTTATCTGTCTTGTAGACACAAATCACACTCTGTGCTCTCCCAAGAACTACGGACGCAACACTGTGAGCCCTTCTCAGTCTGCCGTAGAAAAAGCCCCCAGAAATAATTTCTGACATCCCCTTAACACCTGCAAATTACACAAATTCTGTATATTCATCCCTGATTTTCCAAAGCCACATATAAGAAATACAAGTATGTAAAGCACAGGTTTTGCAGGAGAGCACACGGGTGCAGAGCAAGGGTTGCAGGGGAGGAGACGTGACTGTGCATAAACAGCTGTATGCTGAAAAAAAACACAAGATAGGACACAGAATCTGTTTTTCAGCAGAGATCCAAACTCCTGTTTTCCTCCTGTATCTTTCTTCCCTAGTCCTTGTGCTGCTTAGTCCTGCTGCCCGGTTCCTCTTACCAACACTGCCTGTCCATTAAACTGAGAAGCCCTGGGGTGAGTGTTATTATCCAAATAATAGCCATTCAGGCATCATGGAAGTGCATCCAGAACATTGCCTGTGGCACTGAGGCCAGAACTCTTCTTGCTGCTGAAGAGTTGGGTGTGCTGTATGCTTTGTTCCAATGCTGGATGCTGCTTGTCTTCAGCCCTTGATGGGCCCCATGTATAGTGCCCTACTTTTCTCCCCTCCCTCCCATGGATCAGGGAAGGAACAGCCAGTGTGAGCTGCAGGTTGCAAAGTCTGCCTTGAACTGTCAGAGTGCAGAGTGAAATCTCCACTTCATACTGCTTCCCTGCCTGGACGACCCTGAAGTTGTTATTTTATTACCTGAGAACTTCTACCACCAAATAACAGAGAACTGAAAAAACAAAATGGTTTGCTAAGCTGCTGCAGAGGAGTCATAGGTGTCTGTACTCAGACTTGCTATAGGTGCAAAATTACCTGGGAGTGAAATTCAAAGAGCTGGATGTGCAAAATTACATGATAAAAAGCAGTCCCGCTCCGCACAGACAATTGTTGCTCTTGGAAATGAGTGCCTTTCCTGGTACAGAGAGCTATGCAAGAAGGTCCCTGTGCTTACACAAATTTTAATTTATTCTTCTTTAAATCTCCAAGTACAAGTTATTTAGATTATGCCCAGCCTTTGCAAGCCAGCCTCTGTCCAACACAGTGTCTCAGCCCAGGCTAAGTCCAGATGTAGCAAATTGGCACAGATAGATATCAGGCCTTTTCAGAGGGAGGATCTCATTCTGCTCTGCTGATCAAACATTCATAATCTCTGGTCCCAGTGGGTACTTCACTCACACCAGCCCCCCACAGTGACGGCAAAACCTTCCTAATCCTCTACCCAAACATTTCTGAAGCAGCCCAGGGGCTCAAAATTATTTCTTAGTGAAACAGATTTCTCAGGCAAGAGGGCAGCTTATGTATGATTTACATAAGTACTGTTTGATTGGCAGAAAGAAAAAAGTGAAATTCTGGCATGCTTCACACCCTGTAATTTAATTTCCTAATGGTGGGCTGTGGTTCTGGAGAATCTCTGTGGAAAGTTCATTACCCTGGCAACACCGAGGGGAAGATGGATGAACGCTGTTTTCATTTTGCATCAACTATCAGTGATAGAAGAGTCTGGGTCTGTTCTCCAGACCTGTTCAGACCCCTCCCCAGCTACAGCACACCTCTGGCACAGCAGGAGTAAAAGTCTCCATTCACTCTATGGGATCTTCCAGGGGGTGTGGCACAAGCATTGTAGACACTACTCTTCGATTTCGTTCCTCAACACTTCCTCAGTTTTCTCCTAGAAGTGAACTGAAAGAGGAACATGTCCAGAGAAGGCTGGTGGAGCTGTGGAAGGGTCCACAGGTGCAGCTGGAGATGTTCAGTCTGGAGAAAAGGAGGCTCAGAGAGGATCTGATTATTCTCTCCAGCTCCCTAACAGGAGGGTGTAGCTGAGGGGGCTGGTCTCTTCTCCTATGTAAAAAGTGACAGGGCAAAAGGAAATGGCATCAAATTGTGCCAGGGGAGGATTAAATTGGATATTATGAAAAATCTGTTCACCAGCAGGGTTGTCAAGCATTGGAACAGGCTGCCTAGGGAAGCAGTGGGTTTACAGATATTAAATATCTACAACACCTTGGAAGTATTTAAAAGACATGTAGATGTGGCACTTAGGGACATGGCTTAGTGGCGGCCTCCCTAATGCTGGCTTAGTGCTTGAGCTCCTTAAGGCCTTTCCCAACCTAAATGATTCTGTGATATTTTAATTCTATCCCACCTTCTCTCTTTCCCAGCACTCACCTCCATTTCCTTGCATTACCTTTTAGCTCCAGAAGGTTTTTGGCAGATGGTCTGCCTGGGAAACTGCCACCCCACCAAGGCAGAGGGGTGAGCAGTAGCAATCAACATCTGGCCAAACCTGAGGATGTGGTAGGAAACCACTGACCTTACAAATTGCTGCCTTAAATGGCTACACACACATACACACACTCTCATACACAAGCGCAGACCCTTCTTACCATGAGGATGAATGTTCCCAGTGCTTCTGCCAGCATCTCCCTTATGGTACTGCTTCGAATCCTCAACATCTTCTTAATGTTCTCCAACATTGTCTTCGACTCCTTGGTGCTGTCTTTGTCCTCCTGTTGTGACAGCACACTTCATTGCACTGAGTCAGGTTACCCTTTGAAACTTGGCACCCTCTCTTCACCCCCAGACACCTTCCTTGGTTAAAGATGAACAAGCCAATGAAGCAGCAGCTAGCTTCAAAGTCTTCCCCCCTCCATCCCCTTCCCTCCCTCCCACACATGCCATCCTATAAAAGCTGTATGGTAGGGATGTACTATTTCTGTTATGAGGGCATTCGTGACATTGTGCCTCTGCCCAGGACAGCCTAACCCTAGAACAGCGGAGAAGTCAAACTCCTTGATGTGTTTCTGAGCCTGTCTTTCTCCTTAACCTTTTTTACAGGAACTGAATAGGAATTTGTGCTCTGCTCTGCATTGTAACCCATTGACTGGTGGTTTGGATTTTTTTCTTTAATAGATTGGATTGGGGCTGTTTGCCTGTGGAGAACTATTCGGATGCCTCTTCTGCAGCAAGGATGCTCTGTCTGGAGCTGGTGTGCTCTGCTGTCTGCAGCTGGGAAGAGCACAATGGATTGTTTCAGGTAGAGTGTTTGCTCTTGTGGAATGCACCTGTGTCTGCAGGTGCCATCACACTCACAGAGAGCCTTGCCACCAGCCACCCTGTCTGTCCTCTCATTTAGGGCAAGGAGAAACCAACCTCAGCAACAGTCTCAAGAGATCTTCAATCTTATCTGGCTGCCAGGCCAAAACCATTGCTGTCCTTATTCCTCTTCCATCGCCTCATTCCCTCTGCCTATCTTCCTGATCACCAGGCACACTTACCTTCCCACAGTGAAAAGGTTTTAATACCTTTGATTAATCATGGGAAAATTATATCCACTGAACACTCAAGACCTTTTCCCTTGAGCCTTTTCCAGTTCTTTGCTGATTTTCTTCACCTTCCTCTAAACCTGCTGCAGCTTCTCAGTGTAGCTGTGGAGGGAACAGCTCTGCAGAGGTGTCAGCAGCTGTCCTGATGGGGACATGCTGCCCCTGGCCTTGCCTCCCACTCCTCTACTGCATGGCAAAAGTTCAGGAGCTTTTCTTTCACCCACAGGGCACTCAGCAGCTGTATGGAAGAATCTGGGAAGCTGATTCTCCTCTCTTCTTCATAGATGATTGTATGTTTTGTGGCAGGGAGAGTTTTATTGACTGGGGTAATCCCTCCTCCAGTGACAGATTAACTATTGACCTCAGTGAACACTTGGCTAAATATGCAGTAAATTACTGCTCTGTCTCTGATACTGAGGATCATTTAATTATGATGGATGATAATCATGTTGCTTGCAAGGGTGTTTCTACAAAGTATTTCTAGGTGGGAAAGTTTTTGTCCTGTGGGTGTGTGACCTATGCTGTAGCACAAAATAAACCTTTCTGGGTCAGTTCATTCTCTGCCATGCAAATGTTTATTGGTGGAGCACAAACCATGGGTCCTGGAGCACCAGGCGGGGTAGTGACAAGACCCTTGAGTTTCTTCTGCACATGGTGATTTCCAGCTGACTTTATATGTCATCTGAGATCCTCTAGTCTCCATGTGCTGGAGATCTCACAGCCTTTCTCAGATGGACAAGGTATTAGTGGGTCACTAACACCCGCAACTGAACCAACAACTTTGTTTTTTCTCCTAGATCTCAGGGAGCCTTCCAAGTGGATTCCTTCCCTGTGGGCAAAGAGTGAAGCTGCTGTGTATCTGATAGGTTTTGTCTCTTGCATTCAGGCGTCAACTGTTGGCATCTCAATATTCTGATTCAGGCTGAAAAACTGACAGGTGCTTTCTGGGAACACCGGCTTCCCATGGACTTACAGTCTTCTCTGGGAAAAAATGCAATCCCAGTGTGTAATAAAAATCTTCAGATAATATTTGGTGATAACATTTGGTAATAGTTACTACAAATTATTATTGGTAATAGTTATTACCAATTATTATTGGTAATAATTGCCAATATTACCACCAAACTGTAAAACTCCAGCATGTTTCTAAGAGCTTGTCCTTTTATACAGGTCATTCCACAAGATGGCACTGAGACATTAATTTTTCTGTTCAAGTTGTTCATACGGCTCTTCTGTTGGCTACCAAAAATGTGAGATTCCTTTAATTTTGAGGGTCTACTGGCCATTTTTAGACATTAAGTTGGCCTGCTAATGTTCAAGGACTGCAAAAATAACAAAACCATCACCTTTCTGAAGGTCATGCAGGTCAGAGCACCTCTGCCCTGCGAGTACACAAACCCAAAGTGTGTGAGCCTGTCCCTGAGTTTATAACAAGCAGAGAAAAACAGGCAGCTCCAAAGGGTAATTTCTTCCTCACCTACAATAAGCATCTGAGGCCTGACCCATGAGTCACACTAGATACTGACACTTCCCCTCCAGTGTCTGCACACAGACATGGAGTAATGGAATCCAACATGCACCCCCACAACTGCCAGGGGGCTGGACTGCCTCTTCTCCCTGCATCCAGACATGGTGATCTTGAGCAAGTGCAAGCTAAATGAGTCAGCCAAGGGCTGGATTGCAGATATCTGCTGGTTTCCCAACAACAACCTGCTCGTACTTGCTGGGTTTCACTTACCCCCAGGGCTGACAGGATCTCTGGGGTCACTAAATACAGCCCCCTACGGACAGAGACAGCCACACCATACTTGCCCTTTGGTGACCTGGCCACTCTGCATTTTAGTGGTAGATGATCATTGCCCAACTCCTTCTATTGTACCCTCTTACCAGAATTTGCTGCTCTGAAGATTAGACACTTTCCTCTAATTTTCAGACAAATTCTCAAAGCCGTTTGTCCATGGGCAGCATTAGCCCTTCACAGTCACGAGTTAACTTACTTCTTGGGGGTGCTGTCGCTTAAAATGTTCCTATAAGGTTTGTTAGAAAAGCACTGGCCGCTCATGCTTAGCTCCATACCACCTCCTAATGTTTGCCTTGATACCCTCACAGGTTGAAACTTCACTCAACTATGGCCTAACAATGATTTTGCCACATTTTCCACTGCACATTAAGCAAACCACCTGCTAAACCAACCCACTTTCCTCCCCAAGACAGGTGTGCTTTCAGCACTGCTAATAAAAATCTCAGTTTGAAAAGGAAAGTTTTGGCACAGTCAATGTCTACTAACAGTTCTGGTGTTGATACCCATGGTAATGAAGAACCATGAGAGCAATGCCCCTGGGTCCTGCAAGAGCAGTCCTGGGAAGAATGAATACTCAGCCACTCCAGGGCATTCTGCAAGGAATAACTTCTCTGACTCAGTTTGACTGTGCACATGTTTCCTCTGCACCTAGGAGCTCATTTATGTCTTAATTGGGCTAATCAGCAGGTGGAACATTGCCACTCCATTCTCTTCAGCCCTGCTGGTAGAGAATTTCTTCCACAGAAGCCAAGAGGAACATAAGCAGACAGCTGAGCAGAGGAGCTGCTCACCATGGGCAAAAACAGCTTGTTCCTCAATCAGACCAAATGAACAGGGCACCAAAATAACTCCAGCACCTTTCAGGAAGCAAGACCCAGTCAGAGAGATCATAACAGCACTGGTATGACCTTCACTGTCCAGGACAGACCCTGTTTGACATAACCTGGACCACCTGCTCCCTATGGTATCATGCTCCACTCATGGTCTGTCTCCTTCTCTTCTTTATGGATGGCAGGCACCAAGCAAGTCTCACACACCCCACGTGTCTCTCGGCAGATGTCTTTGCTCTCTGTACTGTTCCCCCCCTTCTCCATTCCCAGGATACTGGCCTCCACAGCCTTTCAGCTCACCCATTCACCCTTGCCCTGAAGCCAGCCAAAAGTTCATCACCTGCGCATGCTGCTTTTCCACGGTACAAGAGCTGTTCCAGTCATTTTGGTTAAAAAAAGGAGGTGGAAGGACAGATGGAGATAAGCAGCGGTTCATGGGTGGGGTCCTGCCCTGGACACTGCTGCCCTGCCCCGCTCTGCTACAGCTACAGGGCTGCTACAGCTGCAGGGATGCTCAGATGAAGGTAATCCATGAGGTGATGCTGCCAGCAGGACAAGAATTACTTGACTTTGTTTATAGGGGCAGAGCAGCACTCTGTGTGACAAGGTTGCCGGGGGTGGCCCTGGCCCCATTGTTGGGCAACAGAGTGGAACCCTCCTGGTCACCAGGAACCCATCCACTCATGCTGGGCCACACTCCTCCTGTCCTTGTCTGACTTACCAGACAGGAAGAAGTCACTCTTAAATGGAGAAAAGCATGATGATTTTTGAGGCACCCACCAGCTTTAATCTGTGAAAAGCCCTGGAAAGTCTCCCCTGCCCACAAATATTTAACAGAGAGTGAAATGGAGGCACAGGAGTAGATCAGGTCATAGAGTAATAGGATGTCAAGGATTAGAAGGGACCTTAAAGAATATCCACTCCCAATCCATCCTTGCCATGGTCAGGGACCTATCCCACTAGACCAGGCTGTACAAGGCCCTGTCCAGCCTGGCTTTGAATGCTGACAAGGATGGGGCATCCACAGCTTCTCTGGGCAGCTTCTTCCAGTATCTCCCCACTTTCACAGTAAAGTATTTTTCCTAATATCTAGCTTACATTTCCCCACTTTCAATTTCTATTACTCCCTGTCCTATCACTACAGCTCCTGACAAAAGGTCCCTCTCTGGCTTCCCTGTGGACCCCTTCAGGTACTGGTTCCTTTGAGGTCTCCACACAACTTTCTCTTCTCCAGGTTGAACAGCCACGACCTTCTCAGCCTGTCTTTCCTGTAGGGAAAGTGCTTCAGTCTTCTCATCAACTAAGTGTTCCCTTCTGGACTTTGTCTAGCAGTTCCATGTCCTTCTCATCTTTGAGGCGCCAGAACTGCAAGCAGCAGAGGTCCCACAAGGTACTATGGCATTTCCCACAAGGTTATGCTGGCTCCTCCCCTGCCATCATCCCTTATTTCCGTTACCATCTTGTTCTCCCGGCCTACTCAGGGCCATGCTCCCACCATACCCCTCTGATCCTGCTGTGGGGCTGCCCAGGCCCAGGCAGGCAGCAGCAGACTCTGTGGGTTCAAGTGTTCTTTCTGAGCCTTGAGCCGCCTGCTCTAGTCTGCTTTCAATCCACAGATAAAGTGAAAGCTGGAGAAAATATAGGGCTCACAGGACAGCATCACCCTGGAGGTAAGAGCAGCCAGTCTTTCTCCTAGAGGAACACAAACACCCACATTCTGAAAGGAGAGATTAAAGGGGAAAGGCTGCAGCTGGGGGAGGAGACACTGGGTCAGGTTAAAGAGGTTGTGAAATTGCAGAGTGCGGTGAAGCCAGCACACTGCTCTGAACATTTCCTTGCCTCTGACTGTACCCAGGGACAGTCCACATGGCTGTGTTCCCCCAGTCAGTTTGCAAGGAGTTTACTCTCAGAAACCATGCCACTGATGAAATCCCTTGTACTTCATCTCATGCTGTCTCTTCTGCCTCATCCTTTCCCCAGGCACTCCAGTCTGGAGTGCAGGATGTTCTGCAAAACACACCAGCCCAGCATCTGCCTGACCAGCACCAAAAAGCACAAGCTTGTGTTGGCATTCACGAAGAGCAAAACCAGAGCAGGGCCTGCGGTCAGACAGCCATGCCTGCTCCCTCTGCTGCTCAGCAAGAAGAGCGAGGTTGAGCCAGCAGTACTCCACACAGTTCTGCACAGCCCCAGGTGCTTAAGGGTGTCCTGCATCCATGCAGTGCACTCATAGAAATTATGCCTGTAAACCTTTCAAGCGATGATGCTAAGCCTTTAGGCAGAGCATCACAGAATCATGTAACATTTTAGCTTGAAAGAGCCTTAAACACCACCTTTTTCCAACCCCTACCATAGGCAGGGACACCTTCCACTAGACCAAGTTGCTCAGATCCCCATCCAACCCGGCTTTGAGCAATTCCAGCTGTGGGGCACCCACAACTTCTCTGGGTAACCTGTGTCAAGGCTCACAACCCTCTGAGAATTTATTGTTGATATCTAATCTA
This sequence comes from Turdus rufiventris, assembly GCA_013186435.1. Taxonomy (NCBI): domain Eukaryota; kingdom Metazoa; phylum Chordata; class Aves; order Passeriformes; family Turdidae; genus Turdus; species Turdus rufiventris. The sequence continues at coordinate 242,586 of PYHW01009372.1, read as the reverse complement.
AACTTGCCCTCCTCCAGTTTAAGTCCATTCCCCCTTGTCCTATCACTTCAGGCCCTTGTAAAAAGTCCATAATTTCTGCTGTCTGTGATCCAGATGTTTTGTGGGGTGAGGAACTGACTGGTGGCACTAATCATTGCCCATATGTGTAATCAGTGAATTACCCAGCTATCTCCCCCAGAACACGGTTGTGCTTTCCCATATCACACCTGCCAGGCGGTGAAGACCATCCAGCGTCTGGCATGACTCACACCAGTGCTGAGCAATGCCTGCCCCGTGGGATCTGTCTCTGCACAGGGGAGGGAAAGGCCAGAATGCAGACGGCTGGGTCAGCTTTCCAGCGCCAGCCCACCCCAGCCCAGAGGCTGCTGCTGACGCGGACGTGAAGGCATCCAGAGGAAACCCCGATAAGCTCCCAGTATCTCAGGGGAGGTGCCACAGATTCCTTGCAGGCATGCACACAAACCCTCTCAGACACTGCCCAGCCTGTCCTGGCGCTCCAAGGAACCCCACAGGCATTTCAGTGAGAGCAGAAGTTTCCTCCAGCATCACCTAGGGCCCACCACCCTCATGATCCCCCAGCCCCTTATGCCTCTTGTTTTGAGACACTGAAAAGAGAGAACGGGGTGTGGATCTGGATGGTTCCCTGGACATTCCCATTCTTCCAGTTTCTGTATGTAAAGACATTGACCCAGACCAACACAGAGAAGCTGAAAATTCTGTTGATGGGCCCCTGAAAATGAGCCAGTTTTCCTAGCTATAGTTTCCCAGCACAAGTCCTGGATGACACAGGTGGCAGCTTCATGAATTCTCTCATATTAAGCATATTAGCACAGACATGCAGTTTATTTCCCCAAGCACACAGTACCACATATCAGTCACCACTGGCAGTGCAAATATCTCTTACCCATGGCAATTACTCAATTTTGCCACTGTCTTCATTGTCCCTATGTTTCTTTTACACAGGCCCTCAAATGTACATGTCTATAAGTGATTTCCTAGTGAAGAAGCAACTGTTACGCACCATCTTCTGAATTTTGACTTCATAAGGAACCTCATTATCAAATCAAATAATCAATATATAATCTTATGAGCTCTCTACATGAGCCTGTTACAGCTCTCAGGAACTATCTCAGGGTGTATTTGCACAGGACCTGATGTGATGGGCCTCTGACCACCACACAGTCCCCAGGCTCCCCCACGAGATACAAACCATAACAGGTCTGTGAACATATGGTTGGGGATTTGGCACCTCAAGTGCTCATGCATGTTCCAAACTCCACCGTTAGGCACAGCAGGTGCCTGTCTGGACCTAACACCTACAGGAACAGCCAGTGAAGAATCTGCTGGGAAATGTGTGACTGCTCCAATGACTTTGCTCAGAATAAGCTCAAACTGTTGCTCATGCACTAGGCTATGTAATGCATGTTTAAAAGCCCTCGACAAAGGGCAGGTCCTTAAAAGACATCTAAAGATAGACAAATTCATGAGGGTAAAAATCCACCCTTGGCTGTAAAACATGGACACCCCTGTATCACAAGTGGTGCCAGAACTGTGAATCATTGAAGATTGTAAAATAGTTCTGGGGAAGTACATTTGTTCTGTTCACACAATGTTCTCATATCACACTCTCATGGAACTTCTTCATGCGTCCAACCCATCTCAGTGACCAACCCATTTCAGTGACCACTGCCTGGCCACCTGTGCTATCCAGTGGAATGGGATGTCCACCACTTCAGTACTTAAGTCACAGGAGCAGAAGACTAGCAGAGTTTACTAGCTGCTGTTCTTGAATTTCTCAGGTCTGAGACGACATGAAAATGGTAAAAATATATTCCTGGCTCTACTGTTCACCAGTGTGAGACCTGAGCATCCACTCTCCTCCCTGCCCATTTCCTCATCTCCAGGGAGTGGCCAAAACACCTTGTTCAGACACAGCCTGTGGTGGGCAGAGGAGATCTTTGCACCTGCGCATGGCATGTTGTGTGATCTTTGGTAAAATATCTGCCCCAGCAGAGTGCTGGGAGTGCTATCAGCTGCTGGGTCATTCATCTCATTACTCTTTTCTCCACTGTGCAGTACAAATAGTGACATCTTCCAGTCCCAGGACAGCCAAGGATGTCACTTCACCACTGGTGAGTTCTGTGGTCCGAGGGAGCATCCTTCATATCCACAGCAGGTCAAGCCAGCAGAGCAACTTCTCAGCTCACCAGAGCATTTACTGTAATGCCTACAGCAATGCAGCAATTCAATGGCTTTTTAGATACAGTAAAAGCTTTAGATGAGGGATATCTATTGCAGTGTGGTAGAGCTTCCTTTTTCTTATCCTTTAGGAGCTGGAGGAGGCCACATCATATGCGTCATTTAAAAGCATACTTGAAGCAAAAGGCACTTGAAAACTCAGCATGGGGAACGATCATGCTCAGGGCAGTAAATAACTGACTTTGTCTTGTTCATCTTGTATTTTATGACCTTTGCTGTTTGTACACAGGAGAAGGAAAACTAGCAGAGCAGAGCCTGCTCACTGCTTGCCTGCCTCCTCCCCTGTGCAAGCACCATCTCCCCTCCTGAGCTTTCTCTTCTGCTCAGCCCCATGGGATGGTAGCTTTGAATGCCATACCACCACACCGCAATCACACAATACTGCCAGCAAGGGTCTGGGGGAGAAAACCGCTGCCAGAGCTCTGGGAGCATTGCAGGACCCCTGGCCACTCTCCCTCCTCTCTGCCTGGGGCGAGAGCTTGCATCCTCCTCTCTTCTGGTAAGTCCAGTCCCTGATCCACGTGGGAGCTGCAGTGTAGCTGAGAAAAAGAGTGTCAGAGCAGGGTCTCACTCCCTTTCAAGTGCTATGGGGTTTGCCATGGGCTATTCTGGAAATTTAGGACATGAACATGATCTCCTGGACTCCTGGACAGGACCTCTTTTAAAGCCCACACTGGCAATCATCTTAGAAACAGCAAAGGGGAAATTTTACAACCAGCAATTGTGTGTAAGTTTGATGAAGACACGGAGTGGTGGGGGGGGCAGAGATGTCTTCTTCACCATGGAGTCCTTGGGCTGCAGCTGGACTCTCAAAGCGTATGTTTGTTCAGGAGCCTTGGATAAGTTTTCACTAGCTGTTATTTCTGTCATACTATTGCCCCATATTTTTTTGACTCTGATTTATTTGGAAGCACTGCCAAAATAATCCATCACACTGCTTTTTGCCCATAGGCAATAGCCTGATGGAAGACATCATGCCCTGATCAACATCTGCATAGAGCAAGATATGATCCAGGAGTGACAAAAACATGTTATGTTCTAGGTTGTCAGCACTGTGGAAAAAAACGTGTTCATAATTTGCATTTGTTGATTCACACTTGCTGACAGGATAGCAAGATTGATCAACACAGAGCAGCTGAGATTAGTGAATCCTGATCATCTTAAAGCTCTAAACAGACTGACCCTAATCCATAACCCAGGGTCAAAGTCTACATTATTCTGAGTTCTGTATCAGCTAACTCAACACTTGTCTACTTATTGAAATGAAGATGTGTCCTGAAGAAAGCAGTCCTGATATGTTAAATTTCTTTTTGGCTGCTGACAACCCATAACTGTGAAGAAAAATCCCATAGAAAAGTCATGCAGTATCAGCTGGTGATTGACTTGGACGACCACAAGTATGCAAGGAAAATGGTGCTCCCATGGGCAGTGTCCTACCCAGCCTGTCTGGAAGTTTGTCCCTCAAAGATGCTGTCACCAGTTGCTGCAGGACTCAGAGGTTTAATCAGAGTTTGCCTCTCAAGCATTGACCCGTCCTGCCAGATCAGTCCTGCTCAGCTTTCAGCACATGATAGGATCATAAGCCAAGGCATACGTAAGCAAAGGACAGAAACAGAGGATAGAGATCTCCAATACGCAATTACACACATAACAATGTTATGTTATGCACAAAGGTGCGTGAAATATGTTTAAGAAAAAAAAAATCTGCATAGATAGGAGAGTTGCTCATAGTCCAGGATATTATCAGATCTGGGAAAATGCCATACGAATGAGTCACTGGACCATCACTCAATTGCTGTTTACAGAAAATGCCACAAAATTGGCTGTTATAGTCGCTCTCCTGCATTTGTATTTCCTTTTCGTGGTTTCTATAAATGATTGACAAAAATGTTTTATGGGCCGCTCTCTTGCATTATAGTTAACTGCCCTACCACCTTGCTCCAGTCCAGTCCCTCCTCCCTTTCAGTAAAACATATTTTAATGAAGTGTCTTTTTCAGATGATGATTGGAGAGCAAACAAAGGCCCTTTGAAAAAATGTTTTGCATATTCCTGTCACAGCTGCTCTCCAACCAACCTGCAGCATGATTGTGTTGTAGCCTTGTGCCAAGGGGGGACACCAAATGTGACCGGTGCAGCAAGATTATATATGCCCCATTCCTTCATGAGCTGCTGTTCACTACTTCAATTGCCCAGCATTTATCAGCTGAAAAGTTTAAAAGCTGGTGATTTGCAGATCAAGACTCTGGCGTGGAAGACTTGTAAATCAGAGATAGTGCCTTCAGCCCCAGCTAGGAGCCAATAGCCAGACTGCAGAGATCTCACAGCAGTGGTGGTACCCTCAGCACAGAGGTTTTGTCTGGATCTCTGCTGCAGATCCTGTGCTGAGCTGGCCTCAGACAGGCAGGGACCTTCACAGCAGGACAGCTTCTTGCTTAGCTCCCATTCCAGCCACCCCAATAGGCAGCGTAAAAACAGAGGAATAGCAGGAAAAAAAAGGGGGGAAACAAAGCAGGAAAAAAAAGGGGGGAAACAAGAGGGACTGCCTGAGGAAAAACTGGGGAGCAGAAGGGCCCTGTGCCCAGACTGACTGTGGTATGGTTTGGGAAGCACAACACACCAATACCCGGATAAGCCTGGGCAATGGTCGGCTCCCTCTGACTCCTGGGCTGCTATGAGCTAAAAGCCTCCCTGCCCCTGGTGTTCTTCCATGAGCTTAAAAGAAGAGCTCTGCATGTGTGTCTGCACGTGTGCCTCTGTGAAAAAGAAAGGGAGAGACTGACTTGCTGCAATGAGCATTTCAAACAAAACAATATAATTACACATATTTTTCTCCCATGAGTAGGATGGGAGCTCAACATGTAACATCTGTTCCTTAATGCATTCCTAGATAGCACACAGATGTTATGCTGATAAGCACCACTTAAGAACCAAGATAGCAAAGAACAGAAAGTAATGATTGTAGTCATAGAGAACAGGTCAGATTTTAGTGGCTTTAAAGCAACCTGGTTTCCACCCTTCCATTTATCATAATGAAAGTAATGTATATAGCAGCGAAGAATTTTAATAGCATTTTAGAGGCTATAATAGCTTTAAAATGATGACTTCCACTACATGAGTGTACAGCTGTCCCTGGAAATTGCAGAGGGCCACATCACACACCATTTATACCCTGAATCAAAAACATATCCTTTGGAAATCAAATGCCTGTATGGATGATCTTGTGCTGTTTGAGGATCTAGACGAGACCAAAATTCACACCTGTTTCAGACCTTTGGTGTTTACCAGAGCACAGCTTACCATGTGAAAAGCATGACCAAAATTAAGAGGTGCCCACCCTGTGCTTCCCACACGCTGGCCTCTTCCAATGCACCATGACAGTGCTTCCCATGCTGTGCTAGTCCCTTATTCCCATCTCCAAGAGGTGGCAGCAGCACATCTGCCTTCGGGAAGCCGCTCCTGTGAGGGACTGACTACTCTCTCTTGGAACTGGAGAAGGACTAACACCCAGGGGAAAAGCAAGTGCACACCTGTGACAGGCGGCGATCTCTTTTATGGCCAGAGATCACTCACCTGCACGGTAAAGGGTGGTCTGAGAAGTTTCGTCTTGCAGCTTG
>PYHW01009372.1:186056-236453 GCA_013186435.1 Turdus rufiventris | reverse complement strand
ACACTCTACTTATTTCTGTGACTCTGTAATTCAACATATAAAGGTGGTAATTTCTTCCAAGGACTTAGATCGAACTCAAAAGGAATTTAGGCACCTTGCCAAGGCTTCTGAGCCCCCTGTACAAGCTCCAAAGAAGCCTTCTGAGCCCCCTGTACAGGGCCCAGGGAAGCCAGGGGAATGTTCTGGGCTCCCACACACACCCACCACTCAGACAGCCTCAGCATCTCTAAAATGACCATCAGCTGTGCCAGGCTTAGCACTGTAGACTACCATAATATAAGGCACAGGATTGCGTATTAAAAAAAACAAATTAAAACAAATTTTAAAAAATTTTACATCTTGCTAGTTTTTTCATGTTAATGAAGAGGGAGAAAACTACTTGTGGGATTGAGAAGAGCCCTGAGACTCTTCTCATTATTCCCAAGGGAAGCTTGACAGTGTTGCACATTACAAAAACCTTTTCAGAAATATCAGCTGCTTTGACTGTCTCCAGCCATCTCAGAGACTGGTTGAAAACAAATTCACAGTTGTCAGTAAAAGAAGAAAGAAAAGAGAAACAAACATGGTCCTTCTCTCACATCCAGTGCAACCTCAGCAGATATACGGTGGAAAAAAGGATGGAGAGAGCCAGCAATACACAAAAGCTCCTTGCATCTTCAGACTAAAAAAGATCCCACCAGTTCTCATCCCACAATGGTGAGACTTTCACCTGAGCACATCAACAGTGGTGTGTAACTAAGAAGCATCCTCTTCTTGGTGGCTTCTCATGTTTGGGGGTCTCCTCCTGCTGCCATAGGATGCAAAAATATTTGGACGTGTGCATCTGTCAAAGCACTGACAAAGTCCAGTATATATAATTCTTTAAATTGCTGGCGAAAGACAAAAGCTTTGGCATCCAGGTTTATCTTGACCTGTGCTGGTCTTAGTTTATGTTAACAATTGCCAGTGATCGAATAACTTCTGTATAACCTGTTCTGGCTTTATCTCTATGTTACCATATAGGGTAAAATGTCAAGCATAGGTAGTCACTGCATAACAAGAAATAGCCCTTTAGGTTAATTGAGGCTGGGGAAAGCTGTTGTGCAACTTTTAAACTTCACCTGGAAACTACAAAAAACCAACATAAAATTAGCCCCAAGCAGACTGCAGGTCTGAGGAGCAAAGAGCACCACCACCACCATTTTGTGCTTGTCCTGGTGACAACGCAGGGCACTGATGACTCACAGAGACAAGTCACCACCACCTCTCTGCTTGAGGAGCCTGGTGCCACCAGCCACAAGACTCAGGGACATCAGAAGGTGAGAATAGCCTCGCTGGAGAGGAGGATTAGATATTGCAAATTTTCTTTGCAGCAGCTTTAAGAGCATTACAACTAATAAGGATTTTTCTGTAATAATCTGGATTATAAGTGTTAGTATCACTGCAACTGCACTGGTAATACATTTATTATGTCTTGATTAAGGTAAGATTTTAATAAAACTTTTGGCTCCATATGAATATAATGTATTCAACTTGGCACATAACAATACTTTAAGCGTAACATGACAGAAGCTGTCAGAAGTCCCAGCTCACTGCCAGGCACTAGCAAAGCAGAGCTGAGAAAGCCTCAGTGGTTTCAAAGACATGAGTGAGCCCTGCACAAACCTTTTCCCTCAAAACCTACCCTACCTGTTTGAGGATGCACAGGACAACAAGAGTTGCAGCTGTTGGAGGTGCTCCTTCTGGGAATTTTTGAACAATTTTTTTTTTAAAGTATTAAGTATCACCTACTCCCAGCTTGTGCTCACATGGTAACCAAACCTCAGTTCTTCTTAGGCTGTCAGTTGAACCCTTCATTTATCCAAACTGGTCTTTCCCACAAACTCTTGCCTCTCAAAGAGCTGTGAAGTGAATGAGGGTGGGATCACTTACAAATGAGGGTTTAAGATTGCTTACACCCAGGCTCTTTGTCTTTGACCCCCGCTACAATTGGTTTGGGTTTAGAGTCACCTGTGAGAATGTAATTCTGACCAAAGAACTCCATCTGAGACTAGAAACACATTTCCAACAAGAGCCACAGCTTGGAAAGGAAGAGAGAAGTATGTTTCTCAGTCCCATCCTCAGTAGGTTATCCTCAAATATTTCCTGACCAATCTCTGCTTCCACTTTGCAACCTCCCTGTCTGTGCAAGGGACAGACTGAGCATCACTGAAAGCAGCTGAAAAGCCCCAAAACTGCCACTGAAATCCTCATCTCCCAAAACACACTGCACCATACAGTGAGAGGCAAACACCACAGCGACAAGTGCAAGAAGCCCAGCTGGTAAGTAGTAATAGAGACAAGAAAGCCTGAAGTGATGCTTGTTAGAAGCTGTGGAGGCTTGAATGGATAGGGATTTTATTGTTGAACTGACCCAGCAAAGTTACTTAGGTTAAGTTTTCCTATGCCAAACTTCAGCTGAAGTAAATTTTTACCCAAGGAAAGTGTTCATTCTGAGAGCATTTTGCTTAGAGATAGGAAAGTGTAATGTGGGAATATGAGGCTTTTCAACAGCTCAGGCATTAAAAATACGCCTGTCTTCTCCTCCACTTTCCATGAGCTGGCTCCTCATTGTTTGGAGAGTAGAGTGTTCTTCACTGAGATGAGCTCACAGCAGCCAACCAAGTGTTTACTTATAAGACATTATTCTAGAATGAAAAGTGTCACCTGGGCTGCAGTTTATTGTTTCGTATTTTTGGGGAGGTTTCTTCCCATGACTCACAGTCACCTTTACCATATGTAATGGTTTCCAATGTCTGTCCTGATTTCCCAAGGACAAAGAGAAAACAATTCCAGCCTCTCCTTTTAAAAATGGGCGGAGGGGAATGGAACATGGGAAAGGAATTGTAGGAGAGGTATCCTTGTCAGAGGCTAGCCGCAGCCAGACTGTAAAGAAATTGAGGCATCTTGCTGGTTTCAGACTAATTTTCTGTGTAGCAACCATACTAGTCAAGAAAGATGTGAATAGAGGTTTCTACTTATTTCCACACATCAAATTTAAAACCTATACTTTTAAAAAGCCAAACTTGTAATAAAACTGCAAGATTTGGCCAAAACCTACTCTACTCCCAACAGATGAATCAGGCTTTGACAGTTTCCAAAGTCTTTCCCAGTCACAATAGCACATTACAACATGAGAAAATAATTTTCAGGTTTTCTGGAAATATGTCTTCATCCTTACCACATATCCTAGCAAGAAGTCTCAGATGAAGAGACTTTTGGCCAGCAGCTGCATCCAAACCTGTGTTATTTGATTAAGCTGAGGGCTGTGCAAAGCAGCCAGCAACACAAGGCAACTATTTGTAGGAACAGATGATTCACATGCTTCACGGGCAACAACAGAGAGAACTGTATGTCCCCTTCCCACTGGATACTGTCCTCTTGCCTTACATCCTGCTCATGACTCCCACCAGTCTGATCCACAGTGACCAAGAGACCTGAGAATTGCAAGGAAAATTCACTTGCTGTGCAGGGAATTCAGCCACATGCCTTCTGCAGGCACACTGCACCTCAGGGGGAAATAAATGGAACCTCCCAAGGGTGTGCAGCAGCATCTGGGCAAATAGAAATGAAGCAAATAAAGGAAAATAATTTTGCAGCTGCCCAGTATCTAGAGCTGGAGCAGATTTCTCAAACTCATCAACTTCCATTCAGGCACAAAAGAATCAGCCAGATATTCAAAGTAGCTCTGGTTCCAGTGCCAAGAAGGGTCACAAAGTTGGCCTTTCAAAAGGTGTCCACTGTCCTCTTGCTAATGTTCATTCCTCAGTTTACAGTGCATGTGGCTAAGCAGTGATTCCAATGGGAGCCAGAGACAACAACAAAAGGAATTGCAGGATCACTTCCAGTAGAGGAGAGGCTAGCTACAACTCCGCTATGGAAGGCAGCTTTCTCCCCTGCCTCCATTCTTCTTGTAAATCCATTATCGGTCCTGCCAAGCAGCAGCTTCCCCCTTTCCATGGCTTTTCCCTGTGGCCTATGACCACTCTTGGCAGGCACTGCCTGCACCAAATGCGGTGTCCAAGAGTCCAGTGCTGATCTAGCTGCTAAAGACATGAGAATTGTATCAGGGAATGATGAAGAAAATCACTCCTGTGGGGAAAAACACCGTTAAAAATAAGTTGTTCTGTGACCAATGGAGTTAATAAGGTGACCTTTTCTACAGTTTCCTTTCCAATCTCCTCCACCTTGATACTGCAGCTCCTTCCAGAATCTGCTACTAGTTTGGCTGGAGATTTGGGTCCTGCACTGTGTCTGGCTTGGAGCAGTATCTGAATTGTTTCATTAGCCAGGACATAAGTGCTCCTCCGTGAACAGCATGTACATTATGCAGAGCTCTGCCTCTGGCTTGTGGAGCAGCAATAACTGCTCTATGCAGCTGCCAGTTTTCACAAAACTGTGAGCAAATTAAAATCTTGGACATCTCTTAGTAGATGACAAGTATGGGAGAAATCACAGCGGGTAAAGAGGAAACAAATAGACTACACCTTGTTTCCCCAGATAATTAGGTTTAAAAACACTGACAAATGACACCACTATGACCTTTACACACTGATTTAGTACAGGATAACCTGCAGTATCAATTAGGGATACAGTGGAAGTGTGAGGTCATGCTTGCTGCAACCTCTAAAAGATCTGATCTCATTAAAGTCACTTTCAAGCTAATTTTAAGCAAGTGTGAGTGATTGTCAGAAGTGCTAGAGAGGGAAAGGGATAAAGAGAAAAGAAATGCAGTAACAAAACCTAGCCTGAAAGATAGCCTCTAACTGGCTGCTAAACTGTGCCTGCTCCTAAGGAGGAAGGGGACACTGGCAGGAGAAATGAAAATCCCCTCGCTCATGAGTGAGTCAGTGGGGTATGAGCTGCGGAATCTATCTGTATGAGGGGCCAAGAGATTGCATCCCCACCAGAGGTGTACTGAGACCCCATCAAAAGGCCACCCTGTCCCCCAGAAAATCTGGTTTTCCTGGCTGACAGTTTTCTGGAGAAGCTCCAGAGAAAGCAATTGCAACTTGCAGCACTGCAAAAGAGTGTCATATCTGGCAATTGCTGAGATTCCTCCCTCTCTATTTTTCTGGGATACTATGGCTTTTTACTGAAACTGTTGGAGCTTTAGCTTTGAAAAGCAACTCTGAAATGCTGAAAGAGGAGATAGCCAAAATTATGTTAGAAAGCTCCACCCTCTGCATCTGCTGCAGTTACCAGTTTTTACCGTGTCTTTTGCTGTGCTGATCCAGGGCTGTCAAGAAAAGCAGAATAAGAATAGGGAAGGGACCTTTAGCACTCTTAGTACGTGGCATCAAGTCCTGCAAACTGCCCACTTCACATCAGAAAATATTCTCCCTGACAGGCTGATTTTGTTTCAAATTTTGATATTTTTTGCAGATTTTACAATGTATTTGCCCTGCTAGTAATTTTTTTTCATTTTTCACTCATTTTTGTTTCTGTCACTGTAGCTTGTCTTCATAACAGCTGAGATGAATCGCCTAGTTTAAAGAATCAAATCTCAATTTCTATTTTTTCATTTCCTCATGTCTTGATGAAGAAATCAAGCCATTATTGAAGCCCAAAAGCCAATAATGCAGAGGAAAAGGTGACTTTGGTGCCAGCTGATGTCTTCCTAAAGAATACTACTTGTTACAGGTTCATAAACTGAAACATGAACCTTCCCACGGAGTTGCCATCAACAACAAAAGAAAAGCATCTTTTCAGGAAGAAAAAGGAAATCTGTTTTTTCACTTTGTTGTCTCTCAGAGGTGTCCTGCCCATTATTTCCCCATGATGAGCTACCGCCAGCGCTCATGTTAATCAGAAATGCCTGGATTTAAAACCAGCCTTCCCTTCTCTGACACTTCTCTGTGGGCTGTATTGAAACATCAGAGAGCTGAAAAGCTGAGCTGGTATGGATTTAGAGGTTTTATGGCAGTGCAGCTCAGCCAGGGAGGGTTTGCTCCTGAGCTGGGACTTGGGCAGCAAAATATCTAGATGCAGGGGAAGGAAGAGCCTGTGCCATAAATAGCTGCAGGGCTACATGTCCCACAGACTACCAAGCAGACATCATCCTCCTGTAAATATCCAAAAAGGGTGGGTGAGCAGTTCCTCATGTGTTGCAGATGGCCTGCAGAGAGAGGAACTGCCACAGCCAGCGCAGATGGAGATGGGAGAGCATGGATGTGTACCAGGAATGTGCGTCACAGAGGCCGGGAACTTCTGATCCCCCACCAGTCCTTCCCATTCTCCTGCTCAGGACTGTCCTAAAACGCTTGAAGATCTCCCTCCGCTCATTCTGAGTTACCATTCTTTTTATTTTAACCAGCCATGAAACTCCAAAATTTCATCATGAAAAAGGATTGAGAAAGACCAGCTGTGCCAGATGCACAGCTTAGATTTTGGTCCAGACTCTGAATTTTCTGCAGGGACTGAACATTAACCATGAAGATGCAAACAGGGAGTTTCCACAGCTGACAGCTTACCCCTCAACCTTTCCAGGTGTACAGAGCCAACAGGCAGGAATTTCTACACATAATTGGAAGGAAGAGGAGCTGGAAATGGGGAATGATAGTGGTTAATTACTCGATAACATTTGTATGGTGTTGGTCAGTGGCTGTGTCTACTTGCCATGTACCGAAGTGGACACAGCACTCCATTATATGGTTTAGTGGGTGTGGTAGTGTTCAATTCAAAAGCTGGCCTTGATGGTCTTGAAGGGCTTTTCCAGCCTTTATGAACCTATGATTTATAATTCTATGGCTTTTTTTACTTCCCACAGGTCCTTAGTGTCCTAAGCACCATGTGCATTCAGTCTGGGGCCATTCATGGCTCATGGTATTTGTTAGCAGTTTTGGCAGCTTACAGCAACTCCAGCACATAACTGGCATCATGATCATCACTTCCTGTAATCTGAAGGATCTTGTAACACTGTAACTAATTTCTTACAGTGCCCCTTTTGCCATCATGGAAACAGTGCCGATTTCATCTCCCATTTTAGGAGAAAAATGGTTTCCCACGGTCATGTCTGAAAATGCCCTGAGTAAACCACTGAGGTTTGTGAGCACAAGACAAATAAATAAAGCCACAGCTACAGTCCTAGACCTAGGAGATTGAATCACACTTCTCAAAAACTTCCATGCAGCAAAGCCATGTGTCAGACCACAGTCACTGTGTGTGAGTACTCAGTCATGGCCTCTGCAACCCAATAAAGAAAAAGGAGAAGGATATTGAACTAATTAAAACATCTTAAACCCATAATTTTACAGCCACATTGTGTGGGAACTTAACCATTTAAGAAAAGCCTGACTCCTTGAGCATATCCTGAGCCTCTGACTAATTCTATAGCTCAGCATCCTGCAACACTGTCTGCTACAACTCCCACCCCTCCAGAGCTCCTGCACTGAGCCCAGCTCTCCAGTCAGACTTTTTGCACAGGCTGTGACAAGCTACTTCCCAAATTGCATCAGCCTCTTTGACTCCAACCACTCCTATGAGGTGGGTCCTCATCCGGGTGCCACAAAAGGTTCTGTAGTTTCCTAGAGCTGTAACCTCACAGCTCCCTTTAGTCTGCACAGAGCCCAATACTCACAACCAGCTTCTCCTTTGGAAATCATCTGCCAATAGTTTTCAGCTTTTTCTCTAGTAGGCCACACCATTTCCACCAGAATCGTGCTTGGAAAGAATGTGCTGTGATCTGATATCCCCTACCAGATTCTTCTGAGGATAAAGTCAGAATCCATCACTGCACAATACAAGTTTCTGGGCAAGATGCTCAAGAAGTTTATTCCCTGGACATGAAACCTGACATGAGGCGTGACCATGGGATGCAGTGAACTGTGAAAAGAAACTTACCTTTCTTGTTACCTGTGACATCTGAAAACCAAACAACTGCATCTGCAGTGGCAGCATCCAAGTGTCCAGCTGCCTGCACATCAGCTCTTATCCTAGTAACTGGTAAGACTTACAACTATGCTTGGAGAGATTTATTAGGTGATTCCAAGTTAGGTACAGGGGTAAATTTTGTTTTCATTCACTCATAGACATGAGAGAACTCAGTGATCCTACAGGCCTTTTCCAACCTAAATAATTGTCTGATCCTGGACAGTCTGCCACAGTTCAGATATAGGTGGGGAGAGGTGCTTCTTTCATAAGTCAGCAATAGAAGTGGGTACTAAATGCTGTTCTTCTCTATTGCAATCCAGGGAAGGGAAAACATTGGGAAAATTTGGGAAGAGCAGGTTTTCATCCAGTGGAAGTGTCCAAGGAGCTAGGAGATGGACCATTCAGGCTTTTACATGAGCTTATCCTACTCCTGACCTGTGGAGCATTTGCTGTCTGTACTACACTGCTTTAAGGTAAAATAGGTTCTCCAAGGAAAATGCATCAGCCTGGAGCTGGGATCCTTTCCACCCAAGACTTTGTGTCTGGGGTAGAGGTGCCTCTGTCAGTGGTGGATCTCACAGTGCAAATGGGAATGTGTAGTCTAATTACAAGCTGATCTCAAAGAGCATTATTGACTCAGCCATCCTGGGAATTTAATACATGTCCAGGTGCAGACAATTACCCTTTGCTGAAGCCCAGATTTGGTCAGATGGCTCAAGACTCACCTATCCTTTCCTGAAAGAGGTGAAAAAAATTATGTTTGTGGTATGGAACAAGATACATGTCCCTGCCCACAATAAAGCCTTTTTGTTTACTCCCTGTTTGTCTTCACTTTGCCTTTGAAGACGTGTGAGTCCCAAAATACCCACTGAACCTGCTAGCCCAGGGTACTGGGAAAATTTCCTTATAGGAAACACTGTAATTATATGAAACAAAAATTTTAAAATACAAGCAATTTTGCATTCTCCTGCAAATGCAACTCCAGACCAAGCTCTGGTCAGATAAACTGGGTCCTGGTGTCCTGAGCTCCAGGTGTGAAACAGCTGCAGGCAGGAATGTTTCCCAAAATGTGAGATAAAAAGAGAAAAACCATTCCCAGCCAGATATGCTGGAAAGAGGAGCCAAGGTTTTTTATTATCCGATAAGAACTGCCATGCATGGTGCGTGGCTGCACAGAGATGCAGCCCCTTCTCCCTGATTTCTCCTGCTCTTTCCTGCTCCTTTCCAGCCCACCTATGAAGCTCAGGCCTGTGTCCCCCAAATTCCCATCTTCCCTTTACCCTACAAAATCACCAGCCTGCTGAGCAAAATTCCTGCATGTTCATCTCCCTGTTTCAGAACTCCTAAGGGTTTTCTGTCTGCCACCAGGCTTTCTGGCTGGCTCAGCATTTTGGGAAAGAACCAAAACTTCAGAGGAGAGAGAGGGAATGGCGGGACATGGTCAATTTTCCACTGCCTGGGAAGCCAGGACAGTGGTCTGAGCCCTCTTGGCTATACATAAGGGGAGACAAAGGCTGTTGTTGACGTGGTGGGTGTTGAGGGTGAAGAAGGTAGCTTCAACCATGCAGAGCTGTGAGTGCCTGTGTGTCTGGGGGAAGAAGTATCTGCAAGATCTAAGGGAGGATCTGCAAGATCTAAGGGAGGATCTGGTATTTACATGTCTGCATGTGCGCATCTGTGTGGGAGTAGGGTTTGTATACGTTATAAGGAGGAGCTGCTGATGGAAACAACTTATTTTGGTGTCTAAGGCCAGGTTCAGAGCCCATTAAAATCAGCAGGAGTCATTCCATTTGGTGGGTTTTGGCCACATCTCTTCTTGCCCCTTCCCAAGCTGCCTGTGGCCTCAAGGGCTGCTCCTTGCTGCATATCCTCAATTTAACCCTGTGAGGAATGGATCTTCCCATGGTCCCCAGAGTGGAGGCTCTGCAGGGAATCTCTGGACATGGCCCCACATCTGCAGTCACACCCTGCAGCTACTGAAAGACAAGTGCTGCTCATTCATCTCTCCTTGCTCAAGATACCAAGATGACACCAATTTGTTTAGTAAATTGGCGTCACCAAGGAGGTTTCTTTCTATCTTTTGTGTTGCTTTTATCTGAACACACTTCAGCATCATCTCCCTCCTCAGAAGCCAGAAACTGAGATTCATCATCCTATCACCTCCATCCAGCCTATCACATTTCTCCCAGCTCTGCCTGAACTGTTTTTAACCTGTCTGTATCCATTTCTGAAAAGTCTTCATTCTGGTTTTCAGACCAAAGCTGATGAACCTTTGGTCTAATGGCTGCATTCTGTGCACAGTGATGGTGTTGCTTTCTCTCCTTTGGTTTTGTCAGGTTATTGCTGCACTCCTGTATATAAAAGAGCCCTTTGAGATTTTATCTTACTTCCACATAAGTGTAGTAATAGCCTGTAAACAAAGTACATCCCTGCCTTTTTTTTTTCAGTAAAATGACAGGTTTATGCTTCTGAAGACTTTCACTGTAAGGCATTCTATTTCACATTTTTCACTTGTAACAACATTTTAAAATGTGGAATGTGGAACAGGACCAAGTACAAGGGTATCAGTCATAAAGATGTAGGGTTGTTTCCTCTCGTCACTCCATATTTATGCAGCCACAGATTGCAACAGCTTTGTTTGCCACAACATTGAGTTAGAGGTCAAAATCAAGCTGCTTCTTCTTTCTGGACCACAAACCCTTCTCATCAGAAATATTGCTGTCTGCTCTTCTCCTAGTTTTCCCCCAAATACCGCCCCAGCACCATGGCCTGTGGATGTGTATCACCCAGGTCTTGACCAGGCTGAACAGATCCATTCAGCTTTTCCATCCCGATAACATCACAGGTTGGAGTGGAACGAGCAGAAAGCGAAGGGCTGAGCCATCGAAGCGGATCGAGATCTGCCACAGGGGTGCCTTGGACAATAATGTAATGTTCTACATGAGCATGCAGGAGATGTGTTCAGGGATAATGTACTTACATAGACAGAGAATTTTTTTAATTCCAGGATTTTATCAGATCTGGAAAAATGCTAAATGAGTGGGTCATTGCAGTATCAGTGTATTGCTACACCATGAAGAGGGAGCTGAGTTCCTTCTCTAACATCCACACTGTAATTGCACAGCCTCTGCAAATAATTAACTAAGTCTAGCCAGACTCTTTTCTTTGCATTAAATCAGTATTATCAGTTCACTCCCTACCCCAAAAATTAATTTTCACTCTCAGACCCACACCCTTTATTATAATAGATAATATGACATTTTATCCCAAATAATTTGGTGGAAATACCAGGAAGAAAAGAGTTTCAACCTGTTTGAGAAGAAGAGAAAATCTGGGGAGAAAAAACTGCAAGAACATTCAGTCCCCAGTCTGCAAGTTATAAGCAGGTCACATATACGTTCAGGCATATACATGCAGGCAGTCATCTCACTACTGCCACATGTTGTGGTCTGGTTTCAGGAGCCAAGGCTTTCCCACACTGAACTAGGAGATAAAATTGCATTGCTTGATCCCTGGAACTCAGGGATGCTCAAAACGCATGCTTGCGCTATGAGCTGGGGCTGTTAGGGGCAGACACAACCATGAACTTTGCTTGATAGTCCTGGAGTCTGCTCCAAACTGGGCCATTCATCTGGGAACAGACACACAGGGAGATGCTGAAGTTTGCTAACACCCCTCCAATGTACACCTCAGCATCTCCCAGAGCTGTCATACTCCATCCTTTAGCCCACAGCCAGTACCAGCTCCCAGGTATGGCAGTGCTGCCTGGTGATGTTTTTTCTTCAGTGCTTTTGTGTGATACCAACCCAAGGATGCCCATGAGGCAAGGAGTGACTGGGCAGATTAGCCAGGGGGTGATGAGTGTAGAAGTGGAAGGCTGCACAAACTATGGGTGTAGTTCAGCCAACAGAATGGAAATAAGCATTGAGCTGAAGTTTCCCATTAGCTGGATCCCCAGTGGTCTGTCACCATGGAAACCTACCTATTTTATGAAATTAAATGTTCCCAACAGATAATCATGAAACTTAAGACTAAATGGGAGAGTGTCTGGTAAGGCAACTTCTTGCCAGAAGCAGATTGCTTACTGCAGTGTCTTATACTCTGAAGCAATTACTTGTGGCCCAGGGCTACAAGCAGCCCTTTGAGCTGAGGGACTCCTCCTGCTTGGACAAATATGATACAAGGGTTGGAAAAAGGGGCAAGTGACCTTTCTTCTTAGAGTGAACCACTCAGGAACTCCTCTTCAGTCCTTTCCAGAGCCTGCAGAAGTGCCTTTGTAAATTGCCACTTACACCAAGATAGTGGATGTAACTCTAGGGCTGTCTTGAGAGCTCCCAGTCCTGTGCAGGGTTTGAGGAACATACACAGTTTCATATGGACCCAGTGTGCACAAAGCACTGAGAGAATGCAGCACAAAACCAACCACAATTGAACAGATGAAGCTTTAAATGAGATTAAATCAATGAGGAAACAAAGGAAGTGTAAAGGCTGTCTTTATTCTGTGAAAATAGAAAATGAGAGCTAATCTGAAAATAAAATCCCCATTCGGATGAAGAAGGAGCTACATCAAAAAGGACTAAGTTGTAAACCACTTCTGGAATTTGCTGTGGGTTTTGCTCAATCCAGCACTAGTGAGAGTCAGAAAAGTACCTTCTCCAGGATGAATCCTGATAGGACAGGGAGGAAGGTCATGTGTAGAGGGGTAACCCCAGAGAACACCACGCTCTGCATAACAGAAGCTGGTCTGCACTGGAATCGTTTCAACTTTATGTCTGTCACTCCCAGGCTGTTTTTTCCATCTCCTACCATACTGCATTCAGAAATGGTGGTGCAACCCTTCATGGCAGCTTTCAGAGACAGTCCACCTATGCAGAGGAAATGCAAAAAATACATGCCATGCGTCAGGGGATCCAAACCCCAGCATTAATCCCACCCTGGGCAGTGCAGTCCCCATTTCCAATCTATTGTCTCCTTCTCTCTCTGACCCTCCCAAGACATTAGAACTGGATGACTTTCTTTCAGTCAGATTGGACATGGAGTTGAGAAGTCTCAGTGACAATACAGTCTGAGCCATTTATTAAGAGAAATTCATTCTTCAAGGCTTTATAGGATTTTAGCGAAACCAAGACAGAAACCTACTGACAGGCCCCCTGAAACCTGAACTTGTCCTTTGCCACCGCTGGAGCATTACCAGAAGAGGAGACCTGAGCAGGTGCTGAGTGCCTATCCCCTTTCCTGCTTTTGCTAATGCTGTTCATGTGTCTCTGCTGTGTAGGTTATGGAGGTCTGGAACACTTTGTTGAACAATTTTATCTCAAATACATGTAACATGTAAAGGCACTTCATTACTTCCTCACCTTCCTGTGCTCCCCTCTATGCTGTTTCCTCTGGGCAGTTTATCACACTGCACAGGCCTTCTCCATTCACAGCGGCTGATCAATCAAGTTAAGACAATTTAGGAGCATTTTTTTATTTCAGTGATACACTGAATTAATTTTGCCACTCTGTTTTCATTGCTGTGACTCAGAAATTCTTGTTTTCCTTCATGTTGTCTCTGTGAAACATGATCTAATTCAGGGTTTGGACAGCACATTAATAAAGTCTATAGGAAGGACCTTCAGGCATCACATCATCACCTAGCAATATTATCAACTCAAAGGAACTTCATCCATAACCATATACAAGATAATTGTTTTTCAGTCTGCTTCTACAGCTGGCGAAGTTGCCCTTTATTTCCATGGGCTTTTTCCTGCCTGCTGGAGCACAGGTGTGCCATGAAAGGTGGAATTCTTTAACCTGCAGCAGGGGTGGAAAAGAGAGTGACCAGAAAAATTGCTGTCTACCTTCATCTTTCTAATTACAGGACCTGAAGTGGGAAAAAGATTTCTAATGGAGCTGTTCAAAGGCTTGTCTTCGAGGCAGGGGACCTGTCCCCAGCTTTCCTCATGCAGAAGAATCAGCTGCAACATTGTCATATCCCCAGAGACTGGTATTACCCCACAGGAAAGCAGCACTTCTGCAAAGCTCCATCTGAACCCCCACTGCACTGGCAAGAGGCTGAGATCCAGATTCACCCTCATATATCCATGCTAGAGCCAGCAGGTTCAGGGGCCTGGTCAGGTTTGTTACATGTACCAGATTGCTCCAAGAAACAAGTTCCACTCTTGATCTCAGTTACGCCATGCTATAAGGAATTCCAGCAATTATCCATGCATGATTGGGAAGAAGGAAAGAAAAACGCCTGCCCTTTGGTCAGCTTGAAGTTTTCCATTTTCAGCTTTAAGCTCCCTATATCTTCCTGTTTTGAATTTCACACCTTTTGCCCATTTTTATCTCAGCAGTGCTTTATCTTAGACTAGTTTCACCCATTTTACCAAGAAGAGGAAAAACAGCCCCAAATGATAGGCAGTTACCAGCATTCATTAACCCAGCAAGGTCAACACATTGGTCTTCAGATCCAGTGCAGTTTACAACTTCATTACCACACTGAAAGGAGTCCACGCTGTAGCAGGCAGGACACTGGTATCCGTTGGGCACATCGTTATCGGGAGGCACTGAAATTAAAGACATGGGCTGTAGCTGGTGTCAGTGAGGGAATGAGAGGAATAACCAGGTGATGGCTTAGCCTGGAAGGCCTCACCATGGGATGGGTCAGACAGAGAGGGGATGGGCTACAGGGAAAATAAAGAGTTACATGACACAGAGGTGGTCCGGCAGTCATCGCCCGTGCAGCAAACCAAATGGCTCTTTCCTTTCACCTTCCCATAGTTCACAGTGACAGGACCAAGGTGGCAGACGTGGGAGGGCAGGCAGGACTTGATGGATGAAGAGATGGCCATTCCCCCTGTCATGAAGCAGAAGGCAGTGCCAAGTCATTCAACACAAAGTAACTCCCTTCCCCTCCTGTTATTTCCTATTAGTTCCTGTTAGTTAGTACCAACTTCTAGGCAGCTGTCCCAGGGCCTGAGAGGAATGCCTGATCCTCCTAAGAAGCATCACCAGTAAGCCAGGACACCACAACTGCGGAGATTATGGTGTGACACATGCCTCTGACCCATAGCACAGGCTTGCTCAGCCTGTGTAAAATCTGCAGAGTGCACAGTCCGTCACACCCACAAGCATCCTGGCACAGGCAAAGTCTGGTCTACCCCATCAGCCAAGCCCAAAAGGTGTAAAGGGGAGCAGAACAGCTGAACTGAGTCTGCTGAAGTGCTTGAAGGATGAAGGGTGGGTGCACCAGAAGAAGAAGGCAGGCACTGGAGCTGCCAGCAGCAAAGCTGATAGGATATGAGCCAGACTCCAGTCTAACAGGCAATAGTCACATCACTAAGGCTGAGCAATGGCTAAGCCATGGCTCTAACACAGCTGAGTGTCCAGCTGTGTCAGGGCTCAGCACCAGCTTTGACTTAGCAACCACGAGAACGTGGTTACTGGTTGACAACACTTCCTGTGAGGACAAGCTGAAAGAGTTGGGGTTGTTCAGCCTGGAGAAGAGTAGGTTCCAAGGTGACCTTATAGCAACTTCCAGTGCCTAAAGGAGCTACAAGAGAGCTGGAGAGGGACTTTGACAAGGACGTGAACTAATTGGGCTAGAGGGAATGGCTTCAGACTGAAAGAGGGTAGATTAAGATTAGATATTAAGAATAAATTCTTGCAAGTGAGGGTGGTGAGACACCAGAACAAGTTGCCAGTAGTAATGAGACACTGGAACAAATTTCCAGGAGAAGCTGTGGATGTCTGCCATCTTTGGCAGTGCTCAAGGCCAGGTTGGATGCGGCTCTAAGCAACCTGGTCTAGTGGAAGGTCTCCCTGTTCAGGGCAGGAGTTTTGAAACTAGATGATCTTCAAGGTTTCTTCTAACCTAAAGTGATTGATGATGATGATGATGATGATGATAAGGTGATAGCTCAGCCCTGCTGGCACTGCACAGTTACATGGTGCCCCCATCCCTGCTTGAGGATAGGCAAACTTTTTTCTCCATACATCACCACTGCACCCCCACTACTAGATGTCAGCAGCATAGTGTAGCTCATGGTTCAGTCCCTCAGCTTCCTGACTCAACTTCTCACCTTAGCCACAATTAAAACCCGGTGTCTCCTCCCACTACAAGGTTTTGATCCTTCCTGCCACAATTAAGAACCAAACCTTCCCAGTAGAAAACTGCTTCTTGAAATAGAGGAATAAAGAGCTTTTCCTACCCCAAACTATCCTGATCTCTGGGTGATCTGTCATTAAAAGAAAAATGATCAGGTTTTAAAAGGATGGGCCATACTACCAGTGACAGAAGTGGGGAGAGAGACAAGTCCCCCAGCCAGTCCCACTCTGAAAGCCACACTGGCTTAGAGGATGTCTCACCTATTAGGACCTCATGCAGAATAATGCCACAGGTGTCTTCACCACCAGTGCAGGTTTTCAGGGGGCCAGAGCAGCTTTTTCCCAAGCTGTGACATATCTCACACTGGAGGCAGGTCCCTGGGGAGAGAAGGACACATTCCTGAGAAGCAGTCATAAGGCATTTCACTTCCCCTTTCACTGATGTTTAATTTTAGCATTGATCAGCATTTTTTCACATTTCTCTTCCCTTATTTTCCCTGTTTCATTGTGCAATCTTGTTGGGCTTTTCCTGGAGTTGCTGATGACAGCATCCCTACAAATCTCTTATCCTGGCAAACACTCAGGTGTCCCTGGATTCACAGACCACAAATTCTCTCTTTGTAGTGAATAAGGGCACCTGAGTGGCTGGGAAACAAGACCTGCCAGACAATACAAATAGCGACTTTCTTTGCAAGCGTTATCTCTTTGTATATCTCTTTGTAGGCATTAGGGAAAACCACTTCAACAGATACCTGCTAGAACACTTTTAGCAGACCAGAATATCAGATACTCATCAGGAAACTCTTAGAAAGGAGTAACGTGTATTTCAACAGAGGACAAACAGGATCTCTTCCATGGCACACACCCACAAGATTCCAGCATGTAGATTAACAGGTCCAGGGCATGTGCCACTTCCCTAAACCTCAGTGCCAACCAAGTCACATTGCAGAGGCCATGGCATCTACTGTCACCCAAAACTTCCAAGACAACTGTGCTTTTCTGGAGCAGAGCTGAAAGATGGCTGAGATGACATTATGTCCAAAACACACAACCCTGGACATGAGTAAAATAAATTAGCCTGGAGAGCAATTCAGCTTACCAAAGGTCAGGCTGCCTCAGGGTAGCCTGAATGACTCTGACGGCTGTCCTGGCTATATCACCAGTGAGCACCACAGAAAATCAAACCGTCAGCTTACATTGCGGATGCCAGCACCCTCATCTGCACATTGGCTCATAAGACCAAAGATCCCCAAAGACTGGTCACCCCCACCCCTCTGCAGCGCAAATCCCCCAGGATGAGGGAGGGGGTTTATGGCTCAGATGGCAGCAATAGCTTCACAAATGAAGCACTCCATTCACAGACCTCTTTCATGCCATTGGGACCCCAGAGGTCCCAATGGAAAACTCACCTGAGTTCAGGAAAGCCAGGAAGAAGCTGAGTCCAAGGGATACTCTCATGCTGATGGGATGTAAGTGCAGGGAGCTGCCAAGTCTTGCCCAACAAAACACTGTGTGCCCCAAGGGCTTTATAAACTGGAAGGAAAGGGAGTGTTTTGGGGAAGTAGAGGTTGGGGAAGTTTTCTGAACAATATATATATTGCTGAGCACTAACATCAGTGCTTGCTTTTTCTTTTAAAGAACAGGTTTTGCCTTTTTCTTCACATGAGTGACGCTGTTTGTTTTTCCCCTGTTTAGAGGTGCATCCTGTGGGGTAAGACTGGCTTTCCTGGTGATACCAGGTATGTCTCTGATAAAGACTTTGAACAACGTTCAGCCTCTGCCATCTATATAAATGATGGAGAGGAAACCATTTGAAAAGCCCTGTTGTGCTCTCACTATTAGGCCCAAAGAAGTGAAGTATAGCAAGGACCAGCTAGGAAATTCCCCTGTGGCTGAGTTTTTGATGACTGGTTTCCCATTTTACCATTCCCATCACAGCATCAGGAGCTCTCATGCCCAGAGTACATCAGGAAAACAGGCAGTGTCAAAGCAGTGAGCTTCCTCTCCAAGCCAGAGTGCAGCTTCAGTTTGCAAAATGACTGCCAAAGCACAGCTTGGAGCGGGGTCAGGGTTCTTGGGGCTGAATACATCAGAGCAGCAAAGCCAGTACTCCTGGGTTTTGGTTTTGATATAAAACACTTGGAGATTGATAAGGAAGTCTCCTATTGTCCTTCTGGGCTTTAAATTAAACCAAATCAGCAGAGAGAAAGCATCAATGTTGCTGCAAGACAACCTGGTCACAGATTAGGTAAGCAGTTTTCCATGCCCTGGCATCTCATGGCTAATGGGCTAATGACAAGCAGCAGTGACCAGCTTTCCCTGCCTCACATGCAGGTTTTATCAGATGTGCTGCCTCATTCAAACTATACCCTACCCTGAAGATATCTCTTGTCCTGCACCATATTGGACACAGAACCTCCAGGACTTTTTGCATTGGCAGACAGGAAGAACTGAAGTGCCCTCATGCCCCCTTCCCATTTGAGACTAACCTCTTCAAAGGACAGTGGTCTTCTGACATTTCCCAATATACTGAGTAGTCCAGTGAGACCACTTCTTAACTAAGCCCACAGTGCTATGAGAATGGGAATCACACTGGGTAAGAGCCTTGGTACCCCATTGTCCATAAAGCTGATATCACAAGGAAACAAGGGAGAATTATATCTTCATCCTGAAATTCTTTTTCAGTTCAGAAATGGTTTCATGCCACAGTAGATATGTTAAAATGAAATCAAAGTCCTGACTGCAGCCTGTTCAGAATTAAAATTAATTTCTTATTGGTCTTAAACCTCAGACAGAATAAAACCATGTCCCCAGGCAGGCTGGGGTGCCTAGACTGGGGGTGATTCTGCCGTTTGACTACATATGGGACTGCAGATACAGATAGGAAGATGAGAACATGTGACTGTCTCTGGTGATTTTAATTTCGTGCCCTTTCATTTAAGATGATTAGTGACTTTCCCTGAACAACATGACCACACTAATCTCACTGAATTATACAGAACTCATGTTTCCCACCTCTCATGGAGAGAGGGTGTGAAGTTGCAGCTTTTTCATGTGCTCTTTTAGAGATGAAACGAAGCATAGCAAGAAGGAGGTACAATCTGCAGCAAGGAGAGACCTGCAAAATAAGACTTGTTAGTGAAGGGGAAAACAATAAAGGTGCTCAGGGGACCCATAGTCATATCATCTATGTCTACAGAAAAACAGGGTTGGATAGGGGGCTTGGATAGGGTCATAGGGAGCTTGTTTACATTAGGCATTGGGGGCATTTTCAAACAGTGACAGTGAAGCTGATTGCCTGGGAAGATGTGGAGCCTCCATCCTGGGTGGTTTGGAAAAACAGACTAGACCAGTACTTAATAGGGAATTATTTAAACTGATAGGATACTGCTCCAGGGCTGAGAAATGGATTAGGTTCTCTCTCTCAAGATTCCTTCTAAATTGGTTCTTATATTTTAATTTCATGGTGTGCATGAAGCACCTGTCTTCTGAAGCATGTCCATGTTTCCAAAATGAGAGAAGGATGATAACACAGCAGTCACACTCATCAGGGAGTTGAGACAAAGGCTGAGGGGGTCAGAGAAATCTGTGCGATGAAAAAAGTTAAAAATCAACCCTGAAAATAGCGTTGGTAGGAAGGGGAGATGAAAAGGGATAAAATGATAAGGAAGATGATTCTATGATCAGCAGAAGAAAGATGTCCATCCAGCCTAGAGCATAAAAAAAAAAAAAAAAAAAGTGAATTTGTCCTGCAGAGGAGTAGCAGAAAATATCAGTGGGTTTCATAAAATCAGAGAATTGCTTAGTTTGGAAAAGACCTTTAAGAACATTGAGTCCAGCCATCAACCCGATAGTGCCAAGCCCTCCAACAAACCATGTTCCTAAATGGAATACCTACATACCTTTTAAATACCTCCAGGGATGGTGACACCTCAACTTCCCTGGACAGCCTCTTCCAGTGCTTCATGACCCTTTCCATGAAGAAATTTATTTAGTATCCAATACAAATGTTTCATAGCACAACCTAATGTTATTTTCACTCATTCCAAGAGCCCAAAAATAAAGGTATGTCTTCAAGACATGAAAATAATATATAAGATTTACATCACAGCTGAAGAACCCAATCAGAAAGCTCTAAAAAAGAAAGGAAAGTAACAAAGATGGGACAAAGAAAGTGAAGGCTAGAAAGGACTGGGGTGAACAGTTCCTGTAGGAGATACTGGAGGAAAGCCTTGCACAGTCCCAGCTGGCATTCAAAGGGAGGATTCCTAAGGGGGAATTACAATAATGGCTTTAAAAAAGGAGTGAGGTCAGAGCTAAGGCTAAACCCTCTGAGGGTGAGATCAGCTGGGGCCAAAAGGAGCACCCTCTTCCTGTGATGAAACAGTTGAGAAGGAACCAGAAGGACAGGTTGTACCTGGGTGAAGGGTGAATCCAACAGAGCCCTGGAACCAGGCAAGCACACAGTGGCTGTCAGCACTCGTCCCTTACAGTCACTGCAGCACTGTACAAGGGCTTCCCTCCCAGCAGCCCAAAGCCAGCAAAGCCCTTTCTGCAGTCACAGACAAAGCAGTGGTCAGGATGAAGCCTTGCACACAAGGCTGGGGTGCTCAGCTGCCTCCAGAGTCGCCCCAAATACTGTCAGCCACAGCAGGACTGTCACCCACATTACCAGGACACAGCTCCTGAAAAAGACTGGAGACACCATCACCATACCCATTTTTACCACAATGTCTCCTTTTCTTCTTCTCTCCAGAACACAGCCCTAACTTCCCAGCCTCACTGGGCTAACGTTTGGGCTATGCTAACATGAGGCTGTCTGTGACTTCTGCACCTTGTACATCTCCAACAGCTCTAATACCTCCAGTAAAAGAACAAGTCTAACAGTGTTCCAAAAGCCCAGCACAGGTTCTGTGGGAGCAGTAGAGCAAAGGTGTCTCCTCACCTCTGTTTAACCATGATGCAAGGCAGAACCATGTGTTATGACATTTCAATGGTGAAGTCATCCAGCCCATAAAAAACGCTAAAGAATACTCAAACCCACCCATTTTCTGAGCTGATTCCTTGTTCTCCAGAATAGAGATTGTCAAAAACTGCCAGTCTGATTAACCAGGCCAGGAAACATAACACAGCAGCTCCAACCACACCATGCAAGGTTTAGTGCACCTGTCCCAAGGAGTGAGAGCAGGAGGAGTCTCACCATGTGCTTGCTGACTATAGGCTGAGGAAGTTTTTACAGAATCACAAAATGGTTTGGGTTGAAAGGGGCCTTAAGAACCCTTTCATCTCCCACTAGACCAGGTCAATTTGTGCTGTGGTTGCACAAATTAACAAACCAGCCAGGTGGTGGTAGGTCAGCAAAAATCTAATTGCCACTCCTGATATGGAGCTTCCCTAGGCACCCCCTTAGCTGTGCTTCACCAAATAACTCTAGGCCAGAAATAAGGAGATTTTATTGCCTCTCCCCACCTACTACTGATGTGGGGTCAAGGGAGCAATGTCACACCCACGGCTTCACGGGGAGTCACAGAACCAAGAGTTTGTCAGCAAGGGAGTTACCGTGTGTCTGGAAGAGCAGCATTCCTGTAATAGGGTGCCGATTTTCACACAATAATTTCCCATGTGGACTTTACATGGCATGGTGCAAATGCCAGCTCCCAAGTGGCTGCACTGAGCCCTCTCCTTGCACCTCTCCCCAGAGAGGGGCTCACTCCCTCTTCCAGCCAGTGCTGGATCTGCCTTACTTTAAAATACCCTTCAGGGTTCAGTTTCCAGCCAGCCAGCCAGATCAGTCCCTTAAGGTGAGAGCTCCTGTTGGCAAAGAATTTGTCAATCAGGGAAGAGAAGCTGAAGGCTAGAAATAATATGAATGTAATAGCATAGAACTGCTGCTTAAATACTTTCTTATGTGGCTAAAAAAGATGGTAGTTAACATGTTATTGTACCTGTGCAACAACACTCCTGAGAAAATACACAGAATATAATTGCTGAATACTATCAAAACATGAAGCTTCATCTTTCAAGAGATCAAGACATTTAAAGGAGTGCAAGGGACATTTTATCTTACCTTTGACACGATGCCATTTATGCTATTAACATCGATGAATTGTTGGCACCCTGGCCAGTAGTTCAGCTGGAATAATTGCCAGGGAATCCAACTTCTTTACAAATATCCTGAAGGAAGATAAATTTGCACTCACATTAGTGTGTTCAATGAACTCCCTGTTTTTCCAGCATGAGTCATCAGCAATGTCATCTTTGAGCATTCAAGAAAACAGCACCTGTTTAATCCATTGGTGATGATGTAGAAAGTACATCCTTATGAGATATTCACACTTCTTTTTAGGCATTCGTGTTTCAACCTCCTCTTTGGTGAGCTGCTCCAATGTGCAACTTTACCAGCAGCAGAGTTCATTTGCTGAGAGAGTTCCTGGCTGGCAGCATTTTACCAGTTTTGACTGGTATATTAAGCCAAAGTTAATGCTGCCATGGTCCCAATGAACACATAAGATGAAGCTTTTGAAGACAATATCAATATCCACACGTTATATTTATTGTTCATGGCAGTGGTTAGGACTCTCAAAATGGAGTAAAAATTCAATGTTTCAGGAATCATGTCTAAGTGGGCTCTCAAGTAACCTGAATCTGCTCTTATCCCCTGAAAAAGTGGCCTGACCCCAGCTCCTGACAGCTTGATTTAATGTGTTTAGATGCCTTTATTTTTTCCTGCTTTCTGCAAGAAAAGTCTTCCCTCCCACATAGCTGGAGCTGATGATGAAGGTCCCAGATCCAGGGAATGCAGTGAATAAGTGTCAACCTTCTACAGCACACTGGAATTTGTGAAGGAATTCGTGGAAACAATGAGAACCTATAAAGTTATTTTAAAAGCCTAATTTTTTTTGCGGGGGGGTGGGTAAGGAGCCAGCCAAAGACAGCCTGGTGATGAGACATTGATTGACTGCGGGTGCAAAGCTGATCTGGGGGATTTTGGAGGACAAAACTCCATTCAAGCACCCATCCACTCCTTCCCTGTGGCTATCCACTGCACCATCAGCACACCTCTGGCATGGTAAGCCTCCCTAAAACAGACTGCATACTTGGAAACATAATTGGAGATGTGAATTAGCAAAGGTATTAATTTTTGCCCTGGATTGCATTTTTTTCTGAAAAATATCACTCTATCAGGTTTCCACCTTCTCTTTGTCTTCAATCAATTACTAATCAAGTCCCACTGACAGGAAACAAGATTTTGTCATGAAAAGCAACAGTCATAGGTGTGTAAGACCTGCCTTGGAGATGGACAGATGCAGCCAAATCAAGAAAAAGAAAAAAAATTTGCTGCCACTAGACTTGAGAAAAGGCTATGCTGTGGCTACAATCTCTGTGCATGGTGGGAAATATTTGAAACCAGGCATTTCTTTGGACCTTTACACAGATACAGACTGTCTCTTTACATTGGAGATCTTTGAAGAGTGAAGATACAGACAACCACTTCTCCACTTTTTCTTAAGTTGAAGTGATCTGGAACTGACTGAACCTTCCTAACAGTTTTTGGCCTTCCATCTCTCTGTTGATGCCATCCTTTTTTGTTTCAGGACTTTTCTTGAGTGTGCACACATAATTTCCAGTGAGCCCAGCTGCTATGTGCTTTTCTGCACCAGTTTCTGTCTCCTCTTTCCAGGCCTTTAGTGTGAAGCATAAGACATGGCATAAGGAAGAACCCAGAAACCCATGCCCTGCAGCAAGTGGAGACATGATCCCAGATTTCAAATGATGCTCATCTTTCCCATGCCTTTCCAGTCCATTATTCATTGGGTGATAAGCATCATAAAATAAAGGTATTCCCAAATGAGTGTGACAGCATGAAGATCATGTTTGCTGAAAGTCTGCATTGGTCTGAGCATTTTTTAATCATCAGTCACTTTGAGAAAGCAAAATCTGTTATTGGATTTGTCTGGTTGTTCTTTCATTCTCTCACAAATTCATGGGGAAATGAATCCATTGCTCAAGGCAAGGCGGGCCTCCAGGCAACTGTTTGACAAGTTGTAGTGCTGTGGATGTTTCAAACTGAAAGAGAGGAGGTTTAGATAAGATATTACAAAAAAATAAACTTTTCTATGAAGGTGGTGAGGCACTGGAACAGCTTTGCCAGAGAAGTTGTGGATGTCCCATGCCTGCAAAAATTCAAGACAAGACTGGATGAAGCTCTGAGCACCTGATTGAGTGGAAGATATCCCTGCCCATGGCAGAGGAGCTGGAACAAGACGAGATCTAAGGTCCCTTCAACTCAAACCATTTTGTGATTCTTCATTGAAATATAACAGCAGACATCAGATAAATATCCAGAAACAGTGAACAGTGAATGACAGGGGGACAGATCCAAGCAAAACTCCAGAGCACTCAGCATGGAGGTGCCTGGGTAGCTCAGCAGCAGCTGGGAGAGCTTGTTTCACAACACCATGTGGAGACATGGGTTAGGTCCCAGGAGCAGGCAGGGTATGGGGTGCCATGCTGGCCTCCAGGATCCAGAGCAAAAGGAGCCGTCCTGTGTGGCATGCCGGTGCCACAGCTACCTCCCACCTGGTTTCACCGGGGATGGGGGAGCTCTGAAACCTGCTGCTGCTGGCCCATGTCTGGAGCTGTGTGTGCCACAAGGCAAATGGCCTTGATATTGCTTGTCCTCAGGTGCACAGATTGGACAGAGGAAGGAAGAAAGCACCAATGAATGACCTTGCAAGGGCTAAACAAACTTTTCCAAGACCTGTGTTGATCCTGTGATCAGTTTTGGGCCTCCCATTACAAGAAAGACATTGAGGTGCTAGAGCATTTCCAGACAAGGGAGCAGAGAAAGGAAGGGTCTGGAGCACAAGTTTGATACAGAGCAGCTGAGGGAGCTGGGGTTGTTTAGTCTGGAGACAAGGGGGCTCCGGGGCAACCTTCTCTCTCTCTACAATTCACTGACAGGAGGGTGTTGCCAGGTTGGGTCAATCTCTTCTCCAAAGCAACAAGTGACAGGACACAGAGAAATTGCCCCAGGTCTTGCCAGGAGAGGTTTACGTTAAATATAGATAAAAGCTTATTCACTGAAAAGCATTGTAGAGCCCTGAAACAGACTGTCCAGGGAAGTAGTGGTATCCTCATACCTGCAGGTGTTCAAAAAACATGTAGATGTGGCACCTGAGGACATGGTCTGATGATGAACATCTGGTGGTGGAGGGTCAAAAATTTGAATTGATGAACTCGGAGGTCCTTTCCAACCTTAACAATTCTTTCTATGGTTCTATGTCACACTTTATACCTATCCATCCCAAAAGGATGTGGACCAGGATTTCTCACTCACTAACAAACATCTTGGTTATGGGGATAAAAAACATTCTGGCAAGGAGCTCTCTCCTGGATCATGTATGACATTTTCACAGATAGGCCCTCACTCTGTTATTCCAACCAAAAAGGAACTTGCTGGTTTCAGCAAGTCAGGAGACCAGGCTACAGATATCCTGGCTATATGAAATTTTGCAACAGGACTATCCCCAGTAAAAAGTTTCTTAACTTATCACTGACATATATGCAAACAAAAGTCCCCCAAATGTGGTCTGTAATCAGTCTGCCCCATGTCTTAATACCTGCGATGTTACAAATACACCTGATAGGGATGATATACTGACAAATGGCTGGTGCTTGTGGGTCTTTTAGGCCCCAAGCAATCATTTGGGGAACCACAAGATTTTAATGAGCCTGCCCCAGAGATATTAGGTTTTATGGAAAGAGATTAAAAGAACTTTACATAACAACTTAATCATGCAGTATAATGAGAAATTTTTTAAAAATGCCATACAGATAAGACATGGGAAATTCCAGCCCCAGTGATACGAAATGTATGGAAATGATAATCAGGTGGGTACAGAATGAAAATGAAAACAAATGTGAAAGAAGAAAGGCAGATATTTAAAACAGGGGTTATAAGATTATTAAAGGCTAGGGCAGTTACCTATAAGAGAAAAATCCCTAATGTAATATTTTTCTATAAAGTTTTTGTCATCTTTATTTTTTAACATTTTCATGAACACAGAGGGAAAGGTTAAGGAGTACAGCTTGGTTCCAGATGTCTGCATGGTCTTAAGGATGACTTTAGAATGTCTATATCTCAATATGAAGAATGCCAAAATTACATGGTTCATGGAAAACCTCATGAGGGTCAACTCACTCTAGACTGCAGAGCAAAAAAGGTTGCAAATAAAGATTAAAATGAAGGTAAAGCTGGGCCTTTGAGAAAGACACACTCTTCTTACCACATATCCCAAGACCAGAGAAATAAATGAAGCACAGACTGTGCACCCCACCACTGGGATCTGGACTTCCAAACCCTGTCAGTTTTTTGGGTGAAGATCAGTTTTGAGCACATATTAGTGAAGACAGTATGGGAACTCAGGCAGAGTCATTGCTGTAGCACTCAAATCTGCTGAATGCTGCCTTTGGAAGGCCGTGTGAAGCTGCTCCTAGGGGTTCGCTGCAGCTCCTGACAGCCACACAGGGATATTTCAGATGCTGACTAGAGCATTTCAAATGGTGCCTAAATGCATTTGATTGCCCAAACTGCAAATTCAACCCCACCTGAGGAGGAGAGGGACTGCATTAGCTCCACAATTTTCCCATATCAGATGATCCAAAGCTATAAAACCCACAGATTCATGAGACACTCTGATAGTGCTTTGCATGACACAATGCCTAGGGAAATTTAAATGCAACAGATCCAGTTATGTCTATGTGTAGATGTGTATATATGTATACTTTGTGCATGCATAGAAAGAGGCAACACCAGGTCCTAAATCCCTTAGTGAAGAGACCTGAACTCAGGTGTGGTGGTGCATCCCCCCATCTATTTCAGGCTATACTTCCAGCTGAGAAATGCTCATTAGGCCTTGGCAAACAGCCCCTGGGATCAGCTCTTCTTGAGCTTATTAGAAACAAACTGCTCCCAGGAGCTGATGCTGTCTAATGAGCTCCTGTTTTCTTTATCAACAGCCTTGGAAATTATTTTTCTTCCCTGCATAGCAGAAACAACCCTGTTCTCACACTTTCAGAGGAAGTGCTGGCCCAAACTGGGATGAAACACTGGTATGACCAAAGCCCAGTCTCTTGCAACCCTATAAGTCATCCAAAATAAGACCCTTGGAGCTCTCCTGGGCCCCAGCAATATTCCTCTGATTGGGGCCCCTCAAACCAGCCAGCTCTAGTGTTTGCTGTACTCAGAGAATCACTGCACAGCAACAAATCCTAGGCCAACATCCCAACACCTCGGGGCTCAACACTTGGATTGCTGGGGAGGTGCAAAGGCATCCAAAGTGAGTGTTTCCCTGCCTCTGAGGGGAATTTTTCACAAGTAATTTCCTTGCAGTGACTCTTTCTGTGTGCATGCATCTGTGCGTGTGCTACAGCAAATCTGGAGGAAATGCTGCTTTCTTAGACGTTTTAGTACCTTAGATATCTAAGTTAGGCCTGTAAGTAAGGTTAAGTCATAAGTTATAAACTAAGTTAAACTAAGGTGTAAATTAAGGTTAAGCTAAAAGTCAAGCCTAAGCACTGTTGAGTGCTGTTAACATTGTAGGCCATACTCCTTTTTATCCTTGCCCTCAGCCTCCTTTTTTCTCACACACACAAACACACACACACACGCACACACACATTCAGATATTTCTTGGCTCATTTTCTGTTTTCATTGGCTGGATTTTGTTTGGTTTTGTTGTTGCTTGTTTTACCTTGGTGTGCCTTAGCTGTCCAGTAAGTAGTAGAGGAATCTTGCCAATGAACTTTGTCATGCTCTTGCTCAACATTAAATCTGGTTTTTACTGATACCCTCACCCTGCTGGTGATTCTTGAAGTGATTTCAAACACTCACGCGTAACAAGAGAGCTAAGTGAGTTCTTCATGGTCTCTTGGACAACATAAATCCTTCCAAAAGCAAACCTACAAAAGACCTGCTGCTTGTACTTTCATCACTCATTCCCATGACATCCAATGTGGTGACAACCCCGTGTGGCAAGGCTGGAGACAGTCAGAACTGACACTGGCTCTGAAACCAATGTGCAGGTGAGGCATGACACAGCATCATGTGGGGGCAGCTCCAGCCTCTCTGATCTCTTGTTATAGAACCCGTTGCTAAGGGAATAGCTTTTGTGCTTCACATGGGTCTGCAGCCATTGAGACCTGCAATTTATGAGGCAGAAAACCACTCTGGGAATACACGTCTTGACCTGCCTTTTGTCCATGCCAAGAAATAGATTTTTCCTGCCACACTGGCCTGTCAGAGAGGAATTGTTCTTTGGTATGGAGCTGGGGAAGCAGAAGATGATTGCCCTCTCCCTGTACATCCAAGGGGCTCCTAGTGCCAGAAAAAGAAGATGTAGCCATGTGAAGCAAAGCTGTGGTGCAACTTAAGTTTACACTGTTGACAGAAATGTATTCCAAGGATTAACTCTGATCTGGCAAGCTTTGTTCTGGATCAGACCCAGCACAGACTGTACTGCGCTGTCTCGGTCAAATCAGGTGTCATTTGACTGCACTAAGCCCTTATAATATCTCACCATGGCAGTTAAGCCAAGATCTCATCTTCCCTCTCCTGTATTGTCTGCTCTATGTGTCCTTCTCCTTCTTCTCCCTTGTTTCACTGCCAGTGCTCCTGTGCTGCCCTGGAAAGGCAGTCCATGGAGCAGCTCTAAGTCATCCAGCAATGAACAGGGCAATGTGTCAAGGCCATGTGGCCATGCTGGCAGGGACAGAGGACAAGGCTGCAGCTCTTCACATTTAGCTTGGCTCACACTGGCAGGGAACCACACACCAGCTTTGTGCATTTTCTTGGCCAGGCACATATAAAAACATCTGTTGCCTTAAATCTGTTGTATAAATCTTGGCTAATTGAATTTAAATTTATTCAGGAGTCAAACCCTGTTTTGATTTAAATATGTGTTGTAACATGACCCAGAAGCACACAGACCTGGTACAGAGAGTTAGGGAAGCACAACCCCCTCCTTCATTCACACAGTCCCTGACTTTTTTTTGCTGGGACCTCTTGTAGGATCTCAGGTTCATCTTCAGGGTTGTGAGAACATCTCCATCACGGACTGAAAAACTCAGCCAACATTCTGCAAAGGAAGCTAAAAATTAATTCCTCATCATATGGGGCTGAACTGACACCACCCAATGCTTGGAAACGCAAGTATGCCATAGGTCTCTTATGACATCCCCATTCTAGGAATAATCTGGTGACTCCCATTTCTTAGACCTTCGTTTGCCCCAGGCTGTCCAGAGTTTGGCTTGCTATGCATTCAAAGCTAAGAGCATGACACTTAAGCTCGTCACCAGTAATACCATGTGCCTGTAGCATGGGATCTCCTTCTGTGTAGGGCTGGCATTCATACCAAAAGCAAAAAGGTTCTTTCTTCTTTTGCTCTGCAACATGGGCCCATCATGTCGTGGTCAAAGTAAACGTGTTCCTCCTATGGACTTCAGAGAGAGGTTCCATGAGGGGGATGAAAAAAAAATCTGCCTAAACTAAAACCAGGAATAAAACAGAGTAATCCTGGACAACAGGCCAGTGCCTGCTTATCCAAAATGCCTTTGGCCCCAGAGGAAATGGCTGTCTAATTAATGTCAGCAGAATTAGCATGTGCATGGTTTGCATGTGGTCTTTGCCAAGGTTACAGTTGGCAAAAGCACACTTTGCCAAGAGCAGCCTTCTGGCAAAGCCCCATCTTTTCCACTGTCTATTCTCCTTTCATTTCAGATATTCTCCACCTGTGGTTTGCTCTTGCCAGTTTAAAAGCCACCACCCATGGGACAGATTAATCCCTTCAGAGTCAGCCTCTGCATCCACTAGGAAAGAGACCTGAGTCCCTTATGCAATATTTAACCAGCACTCTAAGCCAGGGATGGTTTTTGTCCCCATTTCAGCCTGGAGCATGTGTGCAAGACACAACTAGTCCAGAACTTTAACAAGACGAAGACCAAGATGAATCATTACTACTAAGTTATGTGATTACTTAACATTCTATATACATAACTGGATGAAATGGGCTCTCTCTCCTGTCTTCCTTCTTCTTTGTCCAATCTCTCCAATTATCCTCATCTACTGAAGCCAAGATCCTTTCAATACCTCCAGCTTGCCAGGGAGAGCTGCCCCAGCTTGCTATTTGAATTATAACACACCCTCTAAAAAAGTCTCTGGATGAGAATTCACCTAAGTGAGAATATCCCTTAAGTGCATAAAAAGAAGCACAGTTGAATGAGTAATTGATTCCATTCAGATTGAAATGGAAAAATCTAGTTGGGTCCTACTCTTCTGTACTTGCACAGACTGCAGCAGGTCTGTTTTCAGGACTCAGAGATTAATTGATGGCTCTGTGCTAGCTTTCCTGCTGAGGGGCTGGGTCAGGAACACCACCTGGGATTTACAAGCAGCTGTTCTCTTAATGTTAACAGAGAGCTGAGAGAGGGAATCCCAGGGCTGCACAGGTGGAAAGGGCATTGGGGGTTGGAAATAGATGATCTTTAAAGTCTCCTTCAATCCAAAAACTTCCATCATTCTATGATGGGAAAGAGACTGTTTATAAGATGGTGTGGTGCAGGAAAATGGGGATTGGCCTCAAACTGAAAAAGGGAAGGTTTAGATCAGATATTAAGAGAAAAATCTTTATTTTGAGGGTGGTGAGATATTAGCACAGGTTGCTCAGAGAAGTTGTGGATGTCCCATTCCTCAAGTGTTTAAGGGCAGGTTGGATGGGGCTCTGGACAACCTGGCCTAGTGGAAGACATCCCTGGCCACAGTAGGGGAATTGGACCAAGATTATCTTTAAGGTTCCTTCCAGCCCAAACCATTCTTTGAGTCTGTGATTCTTCTTCTTCTTGGGGCCTTACCTGAAGGGCTGTTTTGCACTGAGGTGATGTTCAGACACTCAAAACTTGACTGTAAAATATAGGGCTGAGATTAACCCAAAGACAAAGCACAAGTTTTGGAAAGGAGGGAAATTCCTGACACTTGGAGGAAGACCAGTAAGAGCCAGGTGCCTCCCAGGGGAAGAAACAGAAGGATCTCAGCACAGCAAGAAAGTTGAGATCTCCAGATTTTTATTCAGGAGAGGAATTGTAGTCATGCAATTTTTGACAACAAAGATAAGTGGAGGTAAGCTGTTCCTCTGAGCAGCACCAACTAACAAGAAGCAAGGATGGCCACCTGATATGGAGCAGCTGTTTCTTGTCCTGCCTTGACCTATCTGGAGGGACTGGAGGATCTCTGACAAATTTTTTGCTAGGTGCACATGCAGCAGAGGAACCTGGAGCTCAGCAAACTTGTCAATCTATTAAGGAGACAGTAAGTTTAGCAGATATAACCTCAAAGAACATGGAGCAGAGAAAGAAGCCTCTGCCAAGGCAGGGACTTCTTCTTCTTCAGCAAAACCAACCAGTTTCAGTTTGCTTCATGTGTGGGGAAGAAAGACTGTGCAAGAAAATACAACACAGGGGCAAGTGTCAGCTTAGCCTATCTAAACCAGATAGGCCTTCTTGTCCCTTTGACATGCCTGTCTCCAGCTATCCCAGCAATATGTCTGTTTTTCCTTTCCAGATGGCATGTTTGAATACTGGACACAGATGGACACAGGATGTAAATCAGCTCCAAATGTACAGTGTACACCAACCACCACATCACAAGAGTTGTATGCTCACAGTACTGCTGCCCTCCCACCAGTGGTGGCAAGTAGAATTCCTTCCTTTTCCCACAGGAGGGACAGCAAATGCAGGGAAACAAAGGTCCGTGGTCCCTATAATACCCACTAACAAGGTTTGAAGAAAACATGAGATTTGTTAAAAGTTTTGCAGAAGAAATTGTGGCATTCTTCATGGCACCATCCCCAGTGTAATCCTTCCTGATATCACCCTTCTAGGAGAAGAACAACCCAAGGAGTCTTTCTATATATTCAAGCTGGTGCAGCTGAAAGTGGGAAATTGGCACAGGGCTTCCTGGGGCAAGGGAGGAGGACTCTTCCCCAAACATTGATTGTCAATGGATTTCCATCTTTGTTTCTTAATGTGCTTTTTGTGCGCTCTAGATTCCCACCAGTCATTCACCCCGGGGCAATCATTTGAGTGTTGCCACTCTATTAAATGTGAATTGAATTAGGCAGGAGGCAATTATCTATGTTGGAACTTTCCCAGGGTATCAGAGCTGAGATATCTGATGAGATATTTACAGACTACAAGTAATGCAGTCATTATTTAAAATTATGGTGTTTCCCACACTGCTTCTTAATATGTTTTTGGGACACTGGGCTTCAGAATAAGTCAGAGACAGGAGTTAAATCACACCCCTCTATCACAAAGCAATAGAATTTTCCTTTGAGATCTCTTTGAGTGTAGGTCTGCTGCTACAGGCTTTTTATTCTCAGGTGGCTGGAAAACAGCCTTTGACATGAGCCATGTTTTGTGTACAAATTGACCACTGACATTGCTGAGTCCATGGGAAGGGTCCATCATCAGTGCAGGTACTGCTGATAGATATTCCTGCCCTACCCTGACCTGATTGTGGTATCTTACCATATTCATAGAATCACAGAATACTCTGAGTTGGAAGACACCCACAAGGATAACAAAGTCCATCTGCTATTGTTAATGTCAGGCTGATTATGAGCCAACTATGTGCTCCCATTGCAAACTGGGCAAACCATATGCTGGTCCAAGTTAGGAATTTTGTGGCAGGCAGAGCAAGGGAGTTGCAACCTTCATTGTTGGGTCTCCAGTTGAACAAGGCTACCAAGAAACTGGAGAAGGAGCAGAGGAGGGCTACCAAGACCAGGAGACAGAACGTATGTCCTAGAAATATAGTCTACGGAGCTGAAATAGTTTAGTCTGGTGTAGAGGAGCCTGAAGGGGAGATCTAATAGGAGCCAACTAATAGTTAAACTACAGTGGTGGAGCTGTTCTCAGCTCAGTTGATATAAGTTGGATTAAGTTGGAGTTGATATAAGAAGGAGTAACAAAATGAACTCTGGGAGGTCCACAGTGGTCTTGAGGAAAAACTTTTATCTGATGTTGAAAAAGCATAACTAGAGGTCCAACACTGGATGTCAAAATAGTCAATGACCTGTACGTCAAGTCACATTCAAAAGAGTCACTTGGATTCAGGAATCACACAATTTTCCGAATGCAACACGTCAGGGTTTTATGGTTTGCTGGTGAT
Source organism: Turdus rufiventris (assembly GCA_013186435.1). Lineage (NCBI taxonomy): Eukaryota > Metazoa > Chordata > Aves > Passeriformes > Turdidae > Turdus > Turdus rufiventris. Next base: position 203,242 of record PYHW01009372.1, on the reverse strand, counting down.
AATGCGGAGTGATTGTACATAGCACCAACAGTACACTGCAATCACAAGATTAATATCCCATGTCAACACTCACACAGCTGAAGACACATGACTTACCAAAAGGTATCCCTTCCAGGGATGGTGAAGAGAACTAACTTGTCAACATTTCTCTGCAATTTCATGTCCAATTCTCATCCCTTGGTTAAATACAGCATTTGGGTTATTTTATATACCTTTTTAACCATTATTGTGCAAAGGGCTGTGGTTGGGTGGTGTTGTGCAATGGGCTGTGGTTGTGACTGTGGTCAAATCTTCCATTCTTTTTGGGCATGTTGAACAGAATATTTATTGATTGAAGGTGTACAGTAATTTCACGACCATAAGGTGCACCGGACTATAAGGCGCACCCCCCAAGAGTCGCAACTTTGTAGCTCAGAAAAGGCGCACCGGACTGAAAAGCACACTATTTTTTTGCAGCAAGGAGCCACGCGGCGCGCAACAAAGTAGCGAATTTCTGGCAGGTTCTCAATTTGCAACGTTTTTCGCTCCTTTTTCACCATTTTTTGCGGCGATTTTTCGCAGCTTTTTACCGCTATTTTTTGCCGCTTTTTCACCGCTTTTTGCTGCATTTTTTTGATGCTTTTTGGTGGCTTTTTGATGGCTTTTCACCACGATTTTTCAATGCTATTTCACCGCGATTTTTCACCGTTTTTCGGTGGCTTTTCGTGGCAATTTTTCAATGCTTTTCAGCAGCTTTCACCACGATTCTTCGACACTTTTCAGCAGCTTTTCACCACGATTTTTCGATGCTTTTTCGTGGCAATTTTTCGCCGTTTTTCAGCAGCTTTTCGCGGCGATTTTTCAACGCTTTTCGGCAGCGATTTTTCACCGTTTTTTGGCTGCTTTTGGTGGCAATTTTTCAATGCTTTTTCGCGGCGCTTTTTCAACGCCTTTTCACCGCTTTTCCACGGTGTTTTCTCACCACTTTCCCATGGCACTTCTTGGCGCTTCCCCGCAGCCGCGCCACTTCCCCCCGTTTCTCCCTGCCTGGTGGCCACGCCGGTTCCCAGTTTCCCCTGCCCCGCGGCCGCGGCTCCCGGGGTTCCCAACTCCCCCTGCATGGCCACAGCTCCCATGGGTCCTGGCTCAGTTTGCAGACCGCACTTCCAGGTTCACAATTTTCCAAACTTTGTAGATCAGATAAGGCGCACCGGACTATAAGGCGCACTTCCGGGTTTGAGGGAAATTTTTAGTCAAAAGGGTGCGCCTTATAGTCGTGAAATTACTGTACTTGACATTTGTGGATGTGGGGTAGAAGAGCAAGACCACATGGCCCATGCTTCACACCATGATCCTGTGCATCAATGCTGTGGTGACACAAACCAAAAGACCTCCCTCTTCTTTCCATGCTTCCACCTGTGGGTTCCATGGCATATTAAGCTTTGCACTTTCTACACTATTTTACACTTAAAACAGCCCTGGGTCTGGTCAGAGTTATTTCCATCCTCAGATGGAAATTTCCAGAACACAGGTAAATCAAAGTCATGTCAAGTGGCCTGCTATGTAAAGTGTTGATGATCACCCAGTCAGAGCAGGAGATTGAAGTGCAGATCTCTGAAGATGCCTTCAGACAAAGCTTCTGAGGTATAGTCTTCCAATCAGTTTGCCAACTTTTTTTCTGGGCACAGAGAGGTTCATTGAATTGTTTTAGTTGAAAAATAAACCAGAAAATTATGATCTGTTTCAGGCAGATACATTCTAGAAGTTCCTAGGGCAGCCTGAGAGCTGAAATGAGTGATCAGTGGCAGACAGTCTCTGGGTTGCCATCACTACCAACAAAATATGTACAGGGCCATTGGTAATCTAAAATAACCTCTGCTTCATAGTAATTTGTATTTTGGGACTAACACAGCTTGCTGGCTTCCTAAGTGAGGCAGATTCATGCCCACATTGCACATGAATGAAAGATTGCAGCCCACAAAACCTCGGTCAGGGACCGGTTGCAGCCAAATCATCCTTGACTTGCTGGTTGTCAGACCCAGTTCAGAACTTGTGAAGAGCCTCATGTGCAAGAGCACGTAGGAGAACAAAAGTCCCATCTCTCCTTATGATAATAATTCAGTGTAAGTAATTTCACAGGCAACAGATTGCCTCCTAATCAAGTCAGTTATGAAAGAGCTCATTTGTGGGGAGAGGAGGCAAGATTTGAATCTGAACAGAACTCCACAGTCAGTTTTGGTACAAAAGAAAGTTAAACACTGAAATGTGCACTTGCTTCCTTGAAGAACTATTAAAGGCTGTATAGCTTGTCTAAGAAAAGCATGACAGGACAGGTAGAGAAAGGGGTCTTGGGCTGGCTGTGTGCTGCCCAGTAAGAGAGGTGACAGAGGCCAGCTGCAGGATGATTAGTACAAAATGTGCTTTTCTTTTATTCATCTCTTCTTCCAACACACTAAGCTCTTCTGGTTGGTTTGCTGTCATGTATAAATTCTTTGTTTGGTTTTGTTTAGCTTGACTGACTTTGCAGTTCCTGAGAATCAGTTACCAGTGGGTGTGATAATGCTGTCTCCTGCTCATGATAGTGCAGTACTTCAGGAAGCAAAAGGATTACACCCTGTACGTCACTCACCTGCATGGATCACACTGGGTACAGGTAATGGAGAGGGCATTTCTGGGAAAAGAAGGCTTTCCCAAGAAAGTTTTTTGCCGTGCAGCAGGACAGTGGGGAGAGCTTCCAAGTTCCCCTATGAAGGCTGTGTTGTAGGTCTTAGAATGTCTGTGATCTGCAGTGACTCTGGTATATCACCAAGTTATAAAATGTGTTTCTAGTCTCACACTTTCCTCAAGTCAGTGTTTCTTCCTTTTTCCCTCCTTTTGAATAGCATTGTCTAAACAGGAATGGTGGATAATTTTTAAGTGTTGTCGATTAATGGCGAATGAGTTATTGCAAATATCTATAGAGATGGGACAGACTGAGAACACATAATCATTGCAGCTCCTCTCAGTTTCCTAAGTTGTAGTGTCTTGATTGCTTCTGTTCACATTTACATAGATGAGAGTGAACCAAGAGGGAAAGGAGAATCAACAAATCTGAATTCTCATCATGTCCCACATCTGCTACCAGACCAAAAGCATAAGCCAACAGCAGCAAAGCTGTACTATGCACTGCTAATAATGGCTCCAGAAATATTTTGCCAAGCTGGATTCCCAAGAAACAAGTGTCTGAATCAGGGCAGGAGGAATAAAAGTCAGTGGTGAGTAAATGGTGCCTCACAAATTCAGCAAAGCCTTTGGATGGCAGCTCCTGTTCTGACTGCACTTCCACGGAACTTGACAAGGATCAAGGACTCAGTACAAAGCTGGAAGGATTCATCAGACACTGAGCTGATGGGCTGCTGTATCACCAGGATGTGTGAGCACTTCCTTCAATTCGTGAAATCCTGTATGGGTTTCCAACAGTGGTAACAACAAAGGGTTTCAGTTCCAACCCAGGTAGTCCTGGTATGCTGTATTGCCTGCTGGTTTTCAAATATGTGCTTTTATCTTTTATCCCAAGCCCCTCATTCTTGATGGAATTTTCTGGGTCCCTCATCTTCTGATACCCCCTCTGTGTTCAAACCATCATTTTTCAGCTGATCCTTAGGGTCTCGCTTCCTTCTTCTGCCCCCCCACTCCTCATCCAGTTCTCGTCTGGCATTGACTATAACCACGACTATAACCACAATGAACTCACATGTGTCCTCAACTGAGGCACAGGGGAATCCATGCCCACAATTAGATCAGTTTTCTCTATTATGGCAACAAAGAGGAGAAGGTGGGGAAGCAATGCATAAAACAGTATAAAACTATTCTAGAAAAACAGGCTCTGGAGGAATCCCAAAGCCTCCTTGTTTGTAGAGCTAACAGCTAATGGTAAAGTCAGTCACTGTTCTTATTTAACTTGTTTTTCAGCCAAATATGTTTTTCTTAGGAAATGGGAAGCCTTTGCAAAATGTTTAACTACTCTCACATCTCTGAATCTCAGTGCAGAGGAATTCTCTCTGGGGACAGACACTTTAGGGAAACCATAATCTGCTGGCCTGCAGGTCAGGCCCTTAGAGCCCCCTAAAAAACCATGCTGGGAGGAGAAGCCCTGCCTCAAACAAGGCTGGAAGACACAACATGAGTCATCTCAAGCTGTCTCTAACACAGGAGCTGTATGTCACTTTGGCTTCTACAAGACACTGAAACCACAGCAACCAATAGATAAAAGAGACCCAGAGCCTGACCTTGCTTTTAGAGGAAAGGTAAAGAGTAAGAAGAGAGATCAGGTAAGAAAAAACAGACAAAAATGGAAGGTGAAGGGGAGGATAGTGCTGAGGAATATATTTGACACAGGCAGGTTGGTGTTCAAGCTGCAGGTTGAGCTCTGGAGCGCAGGAGCCAAAGGCTGAGCCCCAAGCAAGACGATGTGAACTGCCAGCCTTTTGCATAACAAAGAGCACCTGCAGCACCTTCAGGGACCTGCAACCTGGGCAGAGGAATGGGCATTCAGAGACACACCAGGAGCCAATGTCATCAGGTTTTCCCCACACTTAGACTGTGAGACCATGAAAGCCCAGGGATTTCTGTATTGGGCTCCTCATCAGAGGCAACAACTTGAGCTGTTATTCTGTTATTGCGTCACGATTAAATTCTTTTAAGGATCAAGATGTCTGAAACTCTGCTTCTGTGAGAAGCCTGTGATGAAGCCAGTAAGCAAACCCAGTCTATGTGAATCTGGGGCATGTAGCTGGGAAGGGGCCTCAGCTCAAGGGGTGTGAGTGTGATGGCCAGAGTGGCTCCTGGATGGCTGGGCAGGGAAGTTGTCACCCTACATCAGAAAAATAGAATAGACTATTTTTATTGGAAGGGACCTACAACAATTATCAGTTTGCTCATGGTGCACTCCTACATCCAGATTGTTGATAAATATATTGAACTGGCCCTGGAATTGACCTCTAAGGAAAATCACTGGTGACTGACTGCCAGCCAGATAAGGCCCCATTTATGACCATTCTTTGAGCCCTGTCTTTAGCCAGTTCTTCACCCAGCACACCATGAACATGCTTATCCCATGGCTGAACACTTGATAGGGGTAGTATCAAAAGCATTCCTAAAATCCAGAAAAACTACCTTCACTCAATAGGTGACCTTACCATAGAAGGATATCAAATTAGTTAAGCAGGACATTCCCTTGGTGAACCTCTGTGGACTATGCCTGATGATTACACTGTTCTTTAAAATCCTCACTGAACCATGACTACGACTGTCTCACAGTAACTAACTACAGAAATTGTTGTGTTCCCCATTCCAGAACTTCTCTTCTTATTAGAGACTTAAAAAGCCTTGTGGCCAAATCACCCTTTGTGCTGTGAGCTTGTGGGACACACCTGAGTGTGTTGCAAAATCCCTAGAGCAGGAAATCACAGGTTTCATGCCTTGGGAAGAAAGACTGAAAACCCTGGAGTTGCATCCAGAAATAGAAAAATAAGTATGGAATAAAATAATCACACCACTCCCCCAATAAAAGTGTTTTTCTGTTATAAATGCAGCTGAGAAATAGAAGTGGTTTATGCTCCTGGCTTTTGTATCCTGGCAACTGCAGTGCTGTAATACTTACCACGCATTAGTGTAAACAGGATCTAAATTAAAGGTTTACATTACCCCAGTTGCACTCACACCACTGGGAGAAAAACTCATGAGAGCAGCGCATCAACTCCACAGCTCCAAGCCCCTCAGATGAGCACCACAGCATGACTTGGATAAAGAACCAGCCCTGGAAGAAAACCACCTTCTTTCCCCACTCTGGGGCTTTGAGTTCACTTTAACCTCCCAGAGAGCTGCCCCTTCCCAGTAGGATCTCTGCAGCACCCTGATGACTTGAATGTGTTTGCCTCATATCTGGAGAGCATCCATGTGATTCACCCACAGTTCCTCCGGGGCCTTGCAGCTTTGATCCTTGTCCTCATTGCTCATTTTTGTTTTCTCACGAGAGAGAAAATAACAAAGACAACCGACAACACGCGAGATGAGGAGTCTGCTCCATGGCCACCAAGTGCCAGGGGTACAGGCCCAGGCATTTGACAGGACTGGCTGGTGGTCAGTGGGATCTTACAGCTTCCATGAGCCAGCTCTGCTCCCTGGAACAATGTACACCTTCCCTCAAAACCAGAGAAACCAACGTAATTGCCATCCTAGAAATGAGTAACAGCACAGAATGACAGACATTCTATCAGATTTATACAGCAATGAGTCAAGTGTTGGTGTTTGGACACACTGAAACAGAGAGAAGGCTTTAATCTCTTTTTTTATTTTTCCTTTTTTTTATATATATGTATTTCCACACATGGGAAAACAAGCAAGAACTGAGTTTCAGGAGCAGCAGCTGAATATGGAGGCACTGTGCCTAACCAGAAAAGATTTTTATGCAGAATAACCAGCTTAGCCAAACAGGCCTTTCTCTCTAAAATGCACAATCATCTTCGTGCTGATTTTATTTTAAACAAGATAAGTTTTCAAAACAAAGATCGTTTTCCAAGTTTAAAAAAAAAAAAAAAAAGAAAATAAAAAAAAGAAAATAATTTGCATATATATTTATCTCAGTTCTGGGATTCTTTTATCACAGGTGACTGGTTCCCTTCTTCCAATCCTTGGAGACTGTCACAGTTTAACTGTTATGCTTATCAATGTCCCCTCAACAGGGTCATAATGCTATTTCATTTCTCTATCCAGCCAGAGACATTTACAGAATCTGTAGGAATTCTTCACTCCTGCTGAATTGGCTCTTCTCCCAGTTTTGCCCATAATGGGCCAAGTGCTTCAAAGGTATCAGGGAAGCAGAAAGATGCTCTGCAGTGCAGGTGATGCACACACTCACCCTCTTGCACACCCCTGCTTCAATGATCACATAGCCCTGGTCTCCTGGGGAAACCAGACAAAAGTGGATAATCATCTCACTGTATGTCTCCAAGAGTAAAATTATCCCCTGCAGGAGAGACGACTCCTTGTGTGGGTAGATTTCCCTGCCTGCAGAGCACTCATATGCTAAAAACAAGAGAAGAAGAATACCACGTGAGCTCTGGATCTAAGGCAGAGATGAAGCTTGTTTTGAAGATGAGAGCTTGTTTGCACACAGATCACTCTGGAATATTTTTCCTGGGTTTCCTTTGAAGACGCTAAACAAAACCTCACAGGAAAAAATAGTGAGAATTTTCAGCTTATCTACCTGGTGTACAGCTGATGAGACAGGGTACAGCCAAGAGCTAATCTGCAACACAAACTGTCCCCCAGAGACACCACTCTGTCCCCTTCGTGGGATATCTGTGATCCCAGAAGGGAGAAAAATAGGAGACCAAAACTACCAGCAAGGACATACACCATGGAAGAAGACTCACACACACTCTTCAGTCGTTTCCTTGTCCATGCTTCCTCCTGTCTTTGAAGTGGGATTTCTAAGGGGTGTGCTTCATGATGCTCCCAAGCATGCACAAGGGAAAGCAGAAGTAAAAAGAGATTAAATATGTTAAAGGAGAAGCCTCCGCCTGAGCATTGTCATACCTTTCGAGGAGTAGCACACAAATGACCTGTGACTTTTAACTGCTGGGACTAGAGACCCACTCCACTGAGACACAGGTATGCAAAAAGGGTTAAAGATAAAAGAAAATATGCCCAAGTGGTGCCAACTGACACCAACTGAAATGCAGGTACATGATAAACAGCCCGGAGACAAAGTCTTAATTAAAGTATTTTTCCAAAAATCAAAACAGAACTCAAAAGGGAGGGGCTATATCCTGTTTTATTGTATTATTTTGCTGTTCAAGTTCCATGAAAAGAAAATTGGATACACCATTCTCACATCAAACAAGTAGTGCATCGCCAAGCCAGTTGGCTGATGACAGAATCTTGAAAATTAACAAAAAATAAATCGGGATCTTACTCTACTTATTATGCTGTCAGTTCTGGGGACAGCTACAACATGGCTAAGTAGAAAACTAAAAAGAAGGAATTATCCAAAGTGTTGGAAAAGGGATAAATTTGAAAAAAAAAATTATAAAGAGTATACAGGATTGAAGTTCCAAATGTTTGAGGAATCTAAAGACGGGACTCTCAGTTTTTGTTGTGAATCAGATAAGGCATATAATCCTATTGTGACAGAGGTAGTAAAAAAAATTGGATCTTATTATTCCAGTAATACTAGTTTTTCTTAATTTCAGGTGTTACATGGAAATAAAGAGTGAATTTGGCAGAATACAAACTATTTTACCTGGTGAAAAAATTTACTCAATACCAATTACAGTCCCTCTCCCCACCACAGTGAATCCAATTTCCACTCTGCTAATAAGAGAGGAGCTGATCCCGCCACAATCTGGAAATTGGACAATATGCTCTTAAACACGTAGGGACAATAGGCATTATTTAATCCCTCATGATCACTGAAATAAGTTGAACTGAGGACAAAAGTTGGTGTTTCTACAGTCAAACTGACCTGTTCACCATTCCTGCACACATCCCATGTGGGATGATGGGCATGGCTAAAGGAGCTAACATGTGCCAGCTTGAGATGCAAGAGGGACAGGATTGAGACTCTCAAATAGTGTATCTGCTGATGTAGTTGTGCACGAATTGAGTGTAACCACAAGTGACTGAAGGAATTTGAAACACCCAATATGTTTAGCATTGGGGATTAACCAATGCACTGATACACTACCTCAGTGGGAAAAATCCAGGGAAGGAGACCAGCAGTTGACTGTAGATCAACTGCTTGTGCTGTTGCAGTGCTCTTGGAATAGTCCAAGGCAAAGTTTCACTTCACTTTAGCTGCATCCAGGCTCAACTTGCCACCTTTTACATAAAATTAGGAAACAAATTGAAAGGTTTCAGGAAGTGTGTTCAGCACGTGAGCAGGAATGCTTAATAAAAACCAAGGGAGGACAGTTGAGAGATAGTAGTTGTTTAGGTTAAATAAGTAAGTTTTAAATAGAATGAGCCACAGAGTTATAACATTGTGTGATTTAATATACTGTTTGCTTAGCTTTAGTTGCTTAGTATGAGTAACTGGATTTGCTTTAGACTTAGTCTGCAAGTTGTGGCTTTTCACCTAGATAAGTCTGTGGCTAAGAGTTCATTTTCCTGGTAATTTTCCTAGTAGCTGGTACAGTGCTGTGTTTTGCCTTTAGTGTAAGAACATTGATGACACACTGATATTTTGGTTGTTGCTAAGTAATGCTTATCCAAAACCCAGGACTTTTTTAGTTTCCAATGTTCTGCCAGTGGGCAGGTACATTAGAAGCACAAACCAGGGTGTCACCTGAAGGAGCTCTGGTTCCAGGCTCATGCAGGCCCCAGGCAAGGCCATGGCATGGCCATGTAGCATTGCTCCTACATGTGGAGCAAAGGCTGGAACAGGCAAGCACCTGGGGATAGAAACTCACATGACTCTGTCACTCCGTCTCCATGGAAAATCGCTGGTCGCCTCTGCACAGTGAAATCCATATGGAGGTAGACTTCAATAGGAGGGGCAGAGGACAGGGGAGGGAAAGATTTAAACAGATTTTCCCAAGGTTTGGCTGAAATGTCTGAGTGATTGCACTGTCTGGGAGGTGAGGAAACTCTGAGGATCTTCTCAGGCACAGTAGGAAGGGAAGCCTGGTCAAGGTCAGAAACCTTGGAGAGAGAGAAAGGGGAGCAGGTGGAGGAACAGAGCTGGGAGCGTACATGGGACTGCACACAAGCTGAGTCCCTGAACTCTTGCCTTGGCTCTTTCTTCCACTGACCACCTCCTGGCCTAAATTTTTCAAGGGAAGAGCTCAGTTCCCACATGTTTAGGGCATAGGTGATCACAAAGCTGTGTTACCTTAGCACAGGACAAGGCTCTCTCATTACCCCTGCTTCCTTTGTATGTTACTTTCCTCCCAGGGGCTGACAGAGCTGCAAATGTTTCCTCCTCAAAAATGAAAGGAAGAAGCCTTGAAGAGACCAAGCCCCAAAGGGAAATAATAAACAAACCCATGACAGCAGCACCTCTTTGATAAAATGCTGGGAATATTTTATGAAAGAATTTGTCTGGCTGCTAGCCTGGAGCAAGAGCTCCCAAATTCCTTGTGTCCCCAAATTCACACCTTGCTTTATCAAGGCTAGTCCTTCCCCCCCTGCCTCCATCACTCAAGTATAAATGGTGTTGGGTAGTGGGGACTCTGCTTGGACCGAGGCAGGAGGAGAACAGAGGGAAAAGCACCAAAGGGAGGAAGAGTGCCTTAATGAAAGAGAGGAACAGGACAAAACCTGGAAGACAAATTAATAAGAGACACTGAAATGCAGAAGAGACACATAAAAGGGCTGAGTAGCCAAGAGGTCATGGGAAGGGAAAATACCAAGCCGCTTAACCAAAGTGATTGAATAGCAAATGCTGTGCACAAGCTGTCTCCTTCGGTGCACGACATTATCATCTTCAGCGTGTGCCTTCTCCCTGCCTGCCCAGGGGCAGGGTGGTGCTGCTCTCTCTCTCATTCTCTCTACTTTAAAAACACCCAAAGGCCTGTGCCCAGACCAGCAAAGGGTCTCAGGCGTGGGAAAGCTCTGTGTCGCCACTCCTCGCTTCCAGACACCAGGCATGCATGCTGCAGGAGACACACAAGTGCCCTATGGCAGGAACAGGGAGATCCACCCTTCCCAAAACCAGTTCTCATATCCTGAGACCAAGGGCAGTCCTTGAGATTTTCCATTCTTATGTTATCATTCCCTTGGTTATACATACTGAACTGAAATCAAGCAGAACTATTGCTGCTGTCATTCCTTCAGAGTTATGGTCTGTCATGCTTTGCTGCTTTTTCTCACCACGATTTTCCTGCTAGTAATCCGAGTCCCAAAAGCAGGGGGGTGAAAGACCACATTACCCACACCTTGCATTGCAGGTAGTCAGGATCACACAGCCCTTCACAGCCCCACTTAGCTTAAGAATCTCAGAAGGACTGGTACAAAAGACAGCTTCTCCTGGCCAGGGAACCTGCTTGTGGATTCTTCCTCCCTACAGGTATTCCACAACCATCTGCACACAATCTTGTGCAATAGGCTGTAGGATAACCCTGCTTGAGCAGAGACATTAGACCAGCCAGTGGTCCTTTCCAACTTTATTCATCTTGTACTCAGTGATCCTCTAAACATGCTGGAGCAGCAACATTGATGCTCCTAGAGTTCAGGCAGTAGCTGAGCTAGGATTTATTAGATTGTGGCTCTCCTGTGGACCTGTATGTCTGTCCCACTGGCTCAGAGGAAGTTTATCAGCATGTTTTCTCCTCTTCCATCATCGTCTTTCCTCCTGGAAGGCCAATAGAGCTGTAAATATTTCCTGACCAAGCACAAAGTAAATGAAAGGGCTCAGACAGGCAACTATTTGCCTGGAAATTACCTAAGGCAATGCAGCAAGAAAGGGAAGGCAAAGTTAAAGGGCAACAGAAACTTTGCCCTTCTGTGCTGGCTGGAGTTCAGAGGTTCCAAGAGAGCCCAGAAGGTTTAAGTGAAAATGTAATTGTTTCAGGGTCCAAGCTGGCACCAGCCAAATCACGAAATACAGCTGTTACAAACTGTCCCTGTGACTCATACCTGAGAGGTGAGTGTTAGCCAGATATTAGCTTTTAGCATTAGTGCTCTGGGTTTGTGGCTCCTGGCCAGGGACAGGGTACAGTCTTAATAAGAGCCTGTCATGTGAAATGACATGTTTGTGGGACTGACACCTGAGTGTGCTCAGTTCAGATAGGATAAGGAAACCAGGATATCTCTTTGACTCAAACCACATTTCTTTTAACTCCAGTATCTGAGGCTGAGCCTTAGCTGCTATGTCTGTCAGGGAACATCCATGTGGGACCACTGAGAGCAGCCAGAAACCTCACATCTGGGGTATTCCCTGACAGGTTCTTCGTGAAGGTGTTCCTGTACTCGCAAATACAATTTAAAACAGCTGAAGATCTCCTGGGACAAGCTAAACTTGCCTGGCAGGAAAGTTGTCTTCTGGTGAGAAAATTAGAAAAAAAGAAGTATTAATTATGAGGCAACATCGGTGTTTCTCTTTGGGTTAGGGAATGAGATAGCCCCTCCCCATATAAACTAACAAACCCCTTTCGGTTACTATGTAGATGAAGTGTTACTCCGGCTCCTCAAGAGAGCCGGTTTCGATGAAGTCTCTCACAAACCGAACCAAGAGTGTTTGAAAGCTCAGAAGACGCCTCATCAGTGCGGTTTTTGCTGCTCCCCATTGAAGCATTCCTAAAGAGGGTAGGGAGGTGTAAGTGGCTGTTGTTGGTGGCTGGGTGCAGGGGCAGGCAGATCTTTCATCTGATCCCTGTGCCACTCCTATGCCTCTCTGGAAATGGGTGCACTAACACAAAGGCAGTGGAGATTTGCTCCATAGATTTTTTTGGAGTTTCTGCCTCTGCCCAGGCCATAGTTTCCAGGGGGGAATTCCACTCCAGTTTAGTGATCTCCAGGACTTGATCCAGTCGCACACACACACAGGACTCTCAAAGCTACCTGCATGGGGTTTGGACAGGTGGCATGGGGTCTGCAGGAGACACCAGCCCCTCTGGAGTGGCAGCTAGAGCCAAGGGGATGACCCAGGGCATCTTAAATGGTTCCTGATCCCTGCACCTAGGCATCTGAGCTGAACCCATAGTCAGCACACACAACGAAGAAATTCAGTTCTCCTTTCCAGGGGGATGCAGGGGAAGTTCCTGTTGTCACTTGCCAGTCAGAGCAGAGTTGTGGTCTCACAGACTTCCCTCAGCTGCTCTTTGTCCCTCTTGCACTGTGCTTGTCTCATGCTGCAAAGCTCAGAGAGCTTCTGCATCTGTCCCCTCTGATGGGTTCTTGAACACTCATGCACTGTCGTCCTTGCACCCTTGGGTCCCCAGAGACAACACAAAAATATTCTCAGTGTTCCACCATTCTTGTCTGGAATCTGGAGACACCATCGTCTCTCTCTTCTGTCTGGAAGCGAGACGCACTATCATCCCAGTATCAGGAATGTTCATCCCTGTGGCATGTTTCTTAAGCTCAGCTGTTCATCAGGGTAGGTGCAGGGCTGGGCTGCAGTGTCTTGATGTCTGCTCAGCCCTTGGAGTGCATGTCTGTGAAGCAACAGACACAGAGAGAGCTCTAGCAGTGGCCCTGGTGCTTGGAGATAAAGGAGACTCTCTTATCTCGTGTTTCCACCACAGAGAGAGAGAGATGAATTGAAAGAGCTAATGGAATTTCAGACACTGAAAAGTGGGTAAAAGCAGAATGTCCCAAATTAGATGACAGTAGATCCTGTCCACAGATGGATAGCTACTCGATTCACAGTACTTTTCAAGAAGCAAAAGGGATTTTAGGACAAGACCCGACCGGAGCCCCAACTATCTCTCTATCCCCTGTTTGGGCATTACATCCACACTATATGTGATAAATGTTACAAGACTCGGTGACATGTTTTCTCTCCTGAAGGTGGTTAAATGGGAGCACACTGGAAATTCTAATGTCTAATGGGTTATACTTGAGTCTCACATCTTATATCCAGATTGCAGATTTTTGGCCCCTCACCAAAGTAACGCATGAGGGGGATCAATCATGTCCCAATACCCAAAGCAACTGTTATGGGAATGCATGGCACTGTCTGCTGGGCATGCAGGGCTAGCAGGTAAGATGTTCTTAGCTGTCCTGGAGGCAGGAGGAAGGTCTCATCCCAAAGTCCAGACCCTTGGGTCAGGGTGGTTGCCTTCCTTCAAAGGGAGCCTGTTCCCTCTTGTGCCACCAGCTGTAAAGCCAGGTGTCACACAGCCATGCAGGTCCTGTGAGCCAGCTAGTCTGGGCCAGACTCAGGGACTGAGCCGCAGATGAGCTGTGTTGGTGCTTTAATTGAAAGCTTTTACGCAAGCAAGGAAAAGAACTCAAAGACACTTTCATTTGAGACGAAGGGTAGAGAAGTGATGGACATTTTAGAGAAGGTTTCTCAGATCCCAGAATGTTTCATTCAGCTGATTCCTGGCCAGCAGCAGAAATTAATATAATGCAAGTGGATATCCTAGGGAGGAAGGAGAGCAGGAGATTTGGTAAATGGAAATTGGGCAAATTCCCTGAAAAGGGCTAAGGTAATAAGTGATCCTGCAACCAACAAAACCAGGCAGCATATTTCTTATATTTTCAGAGGTGTATTCTGGTTAGAAACCTTTAGCCTGAGAGCACATTGTCCTTGGTGTTCTCCTTCCATTTACTTATTTTCTCTACCTCACCAAGGTGCAGGCAACAGAGACAAGGGAAGAAAGCAAGCAGATGATCTGTCAATGCTCATCTGCTTTGAGTACATGTGTAAAACTGCCCTGATACAGTCCCTGCCTGGAGGTGTTCAGCAAATGCAACCAGCTTCTGCACCCCCAGCACCCACCACTGCCAAACGGAGAGCTCAAACTCAGTTTGAGACAGAAGGGCTGCAGAAAGGGAGACTGTGCTATTCTCCCATCCACAGTGCCAAGCATCCTTTGATTCATGCTCCCACAAGGTAAAACAGCAGGGTTTGGAAGAAATGAGCCCTGCTGCTACCACTTTACAGATGGAATACAGCAAACAGACCTGGAAGAGCTTCCCAAGATATACCAAAAATGTCAAAGCACATGCAGCAATAATCTTAGACCAGACAAGATCCTAGAGGAATTGAATATATGACCACTTTCGTCTTGCATTTTAAATTTCATAGGTTTTAAGGTCAGATGAGACATATCCTGCCACTTGGCGTCCTGTAATGGAGAGGTCTGGGATTTTCTTCCAGTGAGACTTGCAGTTTGTAATTTAACTGAAAGAACTTTTTGCAAGACAAGGTTAATTTGAAAACCTTCTACAACAGAGAATCCATAACACCTTTTCACATTTAGTTCCAACAACAAATTACTCTCCCTGTCAAGCATGAATAGTTTAAATTGTAGATTTATTTCTTCCCACACAGTGTATTTCAATAGCTTGACAGCTGGAGTTCATCTGACCTAAAACCCAGATTACTGTATTTGGCCAGAGGAGTCTTACCTCTCCAGTAAAGCACTACAGTGTGATTCATTGCCTTTGAAATTTAGGTATGGATGGAAAAAAGAAAAAAAAAAAAAGAAAAAAAAAAAGTTTAGATTTGCATGGGTCTGCCAGGTGAATAACACCCAGAAGGTCTCTCAAGGCAGCTAAATTGAAAACAAGCAGAACCACAACTCACAGCAATTTAAGGGTGTCTGCTGCCAGGGAAAACACCTTTCCCTCCCACAGTTTAATAACACTTCCGGAGCTCTTGAAATCTGGTGTATCAGACTGCCCTCCTTACATGGCTAGCAAAGAGCAAAGACAGAATCGTGTCTCCTATGGACCAGACCCCTCTGGGGGCTGCTCTCCATAGGTGGCCATCCACTGATGGCACACAATGCCTGCCCCTTTTCTCATGCTGATGGATCTACTCAGCAGTGCTTGGTGCTCCTCCAACAGCAAAACCAAAGCTTAGTACAGTGGTTAAGACAGAAAATTTAACCTGAAACTGATATGACACTTTATTGCCATTTTAATAAAGGTAATAACACATCATTGAGGCACGAGTAAGGCAGGGATATAGTAAAAGTTGACTACTACATGTCAGGCAAAAATAAGAGTAATCTGGTAAGTAATGTAACAACAACAACAGAGACCACAAACAAACAAAGGGGAAAATCCAAACAAAACACAACTCACACTACACCTTGAGTCGTAAGTCTTAAGATCTGCAGCAAGAATTTTCATGTATTGATCAAGACTGTTGAACATACGAAGTCGAAGAGTAGAAAAAGAGAAAATCCTGGAGGGAAATGAGAATTGAATTCTGCAGCTATGTTATTTGATCACAGCAATATACAAAACTGCTACATAGAGTTCGAGGGATAAATTTTCATGTTAGAAATGGAAAAAAACAATGTGCTGTCCACACATAGAGCAAATCAAACAAAACTGGGTAATTATTTTCCAAAAGCCATTTGATTCCTAGCTGGTGAATTGCAGGAAACCACATTCATCCAGACCTCACTGAATTCTTCAGTATGGCACCATGTGGGAAGTGAGGAGCTATTTTAAGGCAACACAATTAACACAGGAAAAATACAGAAGTACACACACCTGCCAAAGAACAACAATAATTTTATTTATAGGTAAGTTGCTTGTCTAATTCTGTGTGCACTGTGTTTAGGTCTGTTTTACTTTTCCTTGCCTGGCATAGCTACAGGAAATAAAAACAAACTACTTGTGTAATATGCTAGATGGGGACAGATGAAGGCAGAGTAGGATTGCACATTCAGAACTATGTTAAGTGAAAGAACAGTAAGGGAATTTAAATTCTACAAAGGGTGAAGGACAAATACTTACCCAGTGGTTCTTCTGCCTTAAGAATAAGATCCCTGACAGTAGGACAATTTCACCCCCAGCCCACACCTCGGTCAATATATTGAGCGCAGCTACCCCATCTCCTCCACATGCCTCAAAACCACACCCCAAAAGGGAAAGGAATAAAACACAAATGGAGCATGTAGATGTACTGCCTGAATGGGTTAATTTCCCTTTGCTCAGGCTGAAGAGGAAAAGGGCTTGAGGAAGCTATTGCTATAGATGACTTCCTTTTCATGGTGAAGTTTGCTGACAGCTGCTTAAAAATAAAACCAACACTTGCATTTAACAGTGTACGTATTGACATTTTATTTTTTAAAAAAGGAAAAACAAGAATACATCCTTTTAGTCATAGGAAATGTGTACAAAGATACATTTTTCAACAAATTCATGCATTAAAGGAACAGGCTTTCAACAAGTTTCTCTAATGCATGGGACTTACAAATTCTTTCATGACCAGTAATGCTTTTTCTCAAATATTTTGTAATAATATGGCATTGGGTGAGCCAGAGATCCCCTGAGATGCCAGTACTGCTAGTACAGGAGGTGCCTGACCTCAGTCCCTCAGCCATGAGTACCAGGGATATCCCAGTTATTCTGCAAGGTAGAAAAAGACGTGCTCCAAAAACCACAATGCCATAATCCAAGACCATCCCAGGAAAACCCAAAGTTATCTCAAAGCTGACAGAGAATCAGCAGTTCCCACACATCTCTAAATGAACTCATCCCAACCATGGTATTTAGTAACAGCTTTAAGGAGTATACTCATATATAAATCTACT
>PYHW01009372.1:161694-184481 GCA_013186435.1 Turdus rufiventris | reverse complement strand
TCAAAATTATAATAATTTGGAGGGAGGGGGTTTACATTCTCCATTTCAAAGAGAAGCTCCTGCCTTTCTCAGCAGACATCTGTCCTCCTAAAACAGCAACTTTTCATTCTTTGTCCATATATAAGCCGTACTTGATTATAAGCCGCACTTTGGGTTTAGATCAAAATTTTAGTCAAAATGGTGTGGCTTGTATTCGTGAAATTACTGTACTAGAATATCTCAAGACAGGTAAAAAACTCTTCCTGTTGTTCTTGAAGCTCTTCTTAGCTTCTCCTTTTTGCCAGCTGCAGTCCTGAGTAATGAATACCTGCCAGATGTGGATGGCAGCTTCCTCAGACCCTCTCCTTGTGCTTCACGTTCGCCAGCTTGACTGTCTCCTGCTCAGAGGCAGGTGGAGAAGGCTCATCGTGACATCCAATGGTCAGCTGGTAGACAATCACCCCCACAACTGCCCCAAGGAAAGGAGCCACCACTGGAACCCACCACCAGTGGGACGGCTTGCCAACCCTGGAAAACAAAAGAAAGTGCACAAGGTAAGAACTGCAGCCTAAGTATTAGGATATTTGCACTTGGATCTGGAGCAATGCAAGATCTGACCCTCTGCAAGCCATCACCAGCTACTTGCACAAGACAAGAGCACCTGCACCTCTGCAGAGCTTCTAAGGCCACACACAAACAAATACTTTAAGTCCTAGTGACAAGCAATTCAAAACAGCTGCTTTCAGGACTTCCAAGACTGTCTCTCCACCAAGAAAGGTGAGAAGCATTTGTTGTGCCTACACTTGGCACCTTCAATTCCCTCCCACGGCTTGCAGGAGAGCAACCCTCGATCTATCCAT
Source organism: Turdus rufiventris (assembly GCA_013186435.1). NCBI lineage: Eukaryota > Metazoa > Chordata > Aves > Passeriformes > Turdidae > Turdus > Turdus rufiventris. The sequence continues at coordinate 183,642 of PYHW01009372.1, read as the reverse complement.
GGGTCTCTTAATTGTCTCCAAAAACAACTAACACTTCTCATTTTCTGCCATTAAAAAATCATAATGTGCTCATGTTCAAGGTACAACTGAAATTCTCATGGATGCTCCTAGATTTCCTTTTTGATAGCAAAGTTATGTAATTCCACGATTTCTTAAGAAGTCAAAACACAGACACTCTCTTAGCAACATTTAGACAATCCTAAGATACCTCATGGCTGCCAAGTCTCTTTGTAGAGCTATACCATCTATTTGGTACTCATAATTTATTTCCCCTTGATGCACAAGGTTTTCATCGTCCAGCACTTACCGGAACACATCAGTGCCCCAGCCAGCAATGGCTGTGAAGAGACGAGGCCCAAAGTCCCTGGCAGGGTTGACAGCATAGCCGGAGTTGAAGCCCATGGAGGTTCCAATAACGAGGACAACAAAGCCAACTGTGAAAGCCTCCAGCCCGGTGGGGATGGGGTTGTTGTAGGGATCAACAATAGCCAGGACACAAACAATCAGGGAGGCAGTACCAATGAACTGGAGAGGGATGGGGAAGGAAAACAAGAATTTAATCCAGATTAGTTTTCTAAATAAGTTATTTAACACCTCTGGGATGTAATGCTCTTAAAAGGAAGAGGTGCACCAGGTCATCCCATGGCATTATCAGATCACAGCAGCCATGGGAATAAAAGAGTAGAGCATGCTCCGCTCTTGACATAATGGCAGCCCAGAATCTCAATTAAGCTTGCACCTTTTTCCCTACCCCCAGAAGACTTATGAGTAGCTGTTTAGGCAGTTAGAAAAGCTGAAAACATCCTCCTAAACCTCCCTCCCAAATGCTCTGGCTGGGTAGAAGCTGTCCCTTTTGTGATTGATGGTGACTTTAGCAGACAGTCACATCCAACAGCAACCACCACCCCATACCCAGCTGACCTCTGGATTGTGCCACAACCACAGTAGTAGAGTGAGAGTTCCTCACATCCCTCTCACTATGGTTCTTCAGGGACTTTGAGCAAATGGTACTCTTTTTTCTGGCATCCTCATCAGTGTTGTACCACTAGTTAATGCCTTGGCAGAAGCCTTCTGGCTGTAGGGTCTGTTCTGGCCCTGCTCTTCCTATGGGCTAGTGAGATACCCATGTCAACTCCAAAAAAAACCTTTCTCAATATCTGACCTTTAAATTGTGGTTCACTTTCTAATGAAAAGTCAGGCCCAGAACCACTCAAAAGATTCCTTTTCAAATGCATTTTCATCCCCTCAGCAGCCTCTTACCTGGTCAAAGAAGCCATTCACAACATTCAGATGCTCAGATGGGTAGGTAGCAAAAATACCAGCAGTGGCATTCTTTCCAACAACAGAGAGCTGGTTATTGTCAAAAGCCCAGATAGCATCTAGAGGTAGGGAAGGAGAAAAAAAAAAATCATTTACTCTAGAGCAAGCACTCATTTGGAAAACTTAGGGCATCAGCCACCACAGCTTTTTACCAGTCAGGCTCAGAGGCAGATGGCATTAGTCTCTGTTCCTAACAACTATTTGCCAGGCATCAAGAAAGTCAAAAACAAACACTAGGGTGACTCCAACTCTTTCCCAAAGGTAAACAAATGCCTGTGGTATCAGTCTTGGTGTGAAGACACAACGTAGTGATATGGAAACAGGATTTGGGCTGTTTTTTCACTTTTCTTAGTTACAACTCCCAAGGTCTTTAGAGCAGCCAGTGCCTTGTGTACCACTGTAGAAAGTGGATAACTAACTTAGGGGGTCTATCTTTCCTTCATGGTGAGTGGAGACAAAACCAGACACCTCTGAATGGGTTAGGTAGCTAAAATGGGGTGAAATCCATCTGAAGAGGGGGCTTCAATCCACCAACTGGAAAGGTAATTGGTGTTGAACTGTAGCCCTGATGTTTACTGACAGGAAGGTAGGTCTCCCTCCTTCTTCTAAAGTGAAAAGCAGTTCCAGCTACTGCTGGGGGGACAGCTTACTCCTCCAGCTGGAAAGAACAGTAACCCAGATGCTCCACTCAGCTACAGGGAACATCCCTTCTATTGCCAGAAACAATCAGGAGGCAAAGTCTGAGTATAAAAATTCAGTTCTTTGCCCACAGCTATCTCCCTATGATGATGAAGAGCACACAGGAGAAATAGAGGCTTGAGGAACTGGTTTTGTAAGGCGCTTTGCAAGGTATGGAATCACTCCAATAAAAACAGCAAAATCTGCTGAAAGTCACAGTATCTGGAAGCTAACACAAGACAATACTTCAGACATCACTGTGAAAACTTCATTTTGGTTTTTTTAAGTCAAGAATGAGCAAATGGTTCTGGAACAGTGAACAGATATAAAACCTCTATCACTGCTAGTGTTTCACTGACTTTTCTGGAGCACCAGCAGATACAAAAGGGGCCAGTATTCCTTGTCAAGGGCACAGACTTGCTCTTTGACAGTGATGGTTGGCTGTCAGGCTGCTTTGAGGAGGCTTGAACCTATCATAATGAGAATAGAAAAGCCATCCCAGAAACAAGAAGGAGGTTTCTTGGATCTCTGCACTGCAAGAAACTGATCTCGAAACCTCCCTCCTTGCAGTGAACTGTGAACAAACATAGTTCTTCTCACCTCAAGAAAGACAGAAGGTTTCCACACTTACCATAGTACAACCCAAAAACGATGCCAGCTCCTAGGAAAGCCCCAAGGGTTTGTGCAAGGGCATAGATTGGTAGCTTGATCCAAGGCTCCCGGGCCAATAAGCACATGGCAAAAGTGACAGCTGGGTTCAGGTGTCCACCTGCAGAGAGGCTGGTGGTTAGTGCAGTTTTAGGGGCAGAATTTAGGTCCCAGAATTGTGCCAAGGGGCACTAGCTTCCATACCAGTGCCACACAGGCAAACACAACAGTTGGCACAAGTGAAACTGAGCGTAAGGGGAGCCACACGTACCTGATACCTGTCCTGCGATCAAAATGCCGAGAGTTACAGCAAAGCCAAAGGCCAGGTTGACAGTCAGGAAACCTCCATGACTCCCTCTGCTGAGGATGATCTGTGCAAGAGAGCCACAGCCAAAGAGCTAGGAGGAGAAAAAGAGACTGAAATTACCCTCTCTGTTTCACATCAGGGCCAGATGCGACCTCCCTTTACACCTTCATGGGCCATCACAGTCTGCTCACAACTCAAAGCCTTCACAGCTTTTGTTTGTGGTCAAAGTATTATCTCTAGATATGGTGAACATTATCTCTAGAGACAGGAGGGAAGAAGAAAGGGCACAGCCAAATCTATCTTCTGGCTGGATGGACCAAAAACAGGGCCAAAATTAAAAGCAAGATGGATCCACCGGAGTCCGGAATTCTTTGTCCAAAGATCTAATTTTAAGATTGCAGGTGAGAAGGATGAGCCAGATATCATCCAGGTCTGAAATAACCACAGTACAACTATTCTGATGAGGGATCTGAGTACCTTTGTTTAAAGAGGCTAATAATTATTTGGCACAGTAGCACATAGATTGGTAGGGAGCAATTCTGCTAATGCCTGGAAATACAGTCATGACTGAAGAAGGTCACATTCAGCCTGACATTCATGGATTTCTCTTTTCAGGTTGCATCAAGAAAAGTCCACATTCAGGAGAGTCCACCAGCAAAGCCAGTCTTGGCCGCCTGTCCAAGATCAGGGGTGCACCATACCAAACACTCTGGCAGAAAAAAGCTGTGTATTTTAGGTGATAAAACTGTTTTCTAACAGTTAAGGGAGGTCTCGCTTAAAGATGCTTGTTCCATATGGATAATCCTTCTCTTCCCAACTGCACACAAAGGCCCTCACCCTTAACAAATCAAACCAGTTTCCCCCAGCAATTCAGTTCATCAGTCATCCAGCTTCAGGCTTTCTATCTTGGCAAGTCTTTCCACTATCCAACACGTAATTTAAAGAGCCCTAAATTTGATCATCTGTATGTTTGTACCTCCCACTGGCTCCACCCAAACTGACCCTTGGTGTATTATCAGTTGGAATTACTACATTAGCAGATGCTGAGAAGATCCTTAAAATAGGATCATGAGATCCTTAAAATAGGATCATGCTCATGAGATGCTCAAATCTAGGGATCAAGGCTTGACTTATTTCTTCTGATCACATACGCATAACTGCACCCCCACAAAGATTTCCTGCTTCCATGAACACCCCAGAATTGCTCAATTGCCAGAGAGGTGGTGCCAGCTCCTACAGGATGAGCCATCAAATAGGCACTGAGAGGGCCAGGTTTGCTGTTGTCACTTCTTCAGCCAGCTCTGGACAAGCCCACTGAGCAACACACAATCCAAATCAGAGGCAAAGACAAAACACATGTAACCCCCTCTCATACCCTTGACAACTGAAGAATTGCTAAAGCAAAAGGTGCACTCAGCTTGCTTGGAAGGGAGCAGCCAGGCAGGCTGCAGGCTGATTCATGAGCTGGACACTCTGTACATAGGTGCCTCTTGACAAGGAACCAGGTGCCCAACACAGGGGCCTTGCGTAAAAAGAATAAAGAAACCTGTCGAACTCGTTGGTGAGGGAGGGATAGCCAGCACTGCTCTCTACTGGGTGCAGTCAGAACAGCCCCTACAATGTTCTCACCGAGCTGGGAAACCATGGCAGAGAGACTCCAAGACAAAGGCAAAAAATATTAATTATCTATTGGCAGAAAATAGAAACAGCTATGCCCAAACCACCAAGAGAAGCACAGCTCCAAGTGAGCAACTAAGTACAGGCTAATTACCAGGGTGAATCCTATTTCTCCCTTTACCCAGACAAGCCCCACCAAGCTTTGGAGAGATTTCAGAGAGTACAAGGCCGTGGTGTTTGCTTCTCAAAGACCACACAGCACATCAGTCTGACCAGGGAAGGGACAAGCCCAAAAAACCTGAGTTTGGTGGAGTTGACCCCCAGTGATCCCTAGTGATGAAGGTATTTGTGTTATTCACTCTGTAAGAACTGGCAGTTCTGCAGGTGGATGATGGCTGGCTCGTTATCCACATACCTTTTGGTTGCAGAAACCACAGAGTAAAATTTTCCCACCTCCACCTCCCTGATCACCCACAAAGGTCTTCCCTTATGCTGGAGGAATGCCAGCTCTGCCATTTCTCAAGAGGTTATCTCAAGAGGTCATTCCCCATCCTCCTCTCCTCCATCCTACACCTGGCAGAAACTCTCCAGCTTTTCCTCAGAAGGGAATCTATGGGCCGTGCAAAAACACCCCGAAGCCACTCCACAGGACCATTACAACTGATTATCAGATGAGCCGTGAGCACTATTTGGCTTAATTCAGTGTAGCAGCAGAAAGCCTCAGCAGATAAAAAGTGTGTAGTGATACTTAGGGACAGGTTTGAACTTTGTTACCCATGTGTTCAATTCCATCCTGCACCAGTGGAGTCCACTAAACACAAAAATACGGTGTCATGCATGACATTCCTCCATAGCACTTGACTTTAAGAAACCAGTTCAAGTCATGCTTACCCAGACTTTAGTGGCAAGTACCTTGACACTACACTGTTTTGTTGTGGTAGTACGTGATACAATTTTTAATCACACCACTTTCACTTCTGTTCTTTGCTAGTTTTCCTTCCAATTCCTTTTCCCAGGTCAGATGAGACCAGAGAACCTCAGCTTTCATTTTCCCCGTTTTGTTAGTCCACTGCTCACAGAGAGCTGCTCAGGAGCATCTAGCTTGGGTTGAAAGGCAAGGAAGGTTGAATAAAAGCAATCCAACTTTTTTCCCAGTCTTTTAAGTGCATGCAATGTATATAAGAGTTTTTAGGCAATATTGTACCACTGTGGTCAGTGGTGGACACCTAAGGGTGAGATGACAACCCATTCTTACGATTTTAATAACCTGCCTCCCACACCATTTTGTTTTGTGGTTTTGTTTTTAATTTGCATTTGTTGGGTCTTTGTTTTGCTTTTTCATTTGTTTGACTTTATTCTTGTGGGGGAGGTTGTATTTTGGTTTTGTATTTGGGAAAAATAAACACTTCTGGAAGACTATCCAGCCAACAGAAACCCAGTTTGGCATCTCCCATGGCAGTAGGTGCAGCAGTAAACTATTCTACACCCATGTTTCATTAGCCAAGTTCAAAAGTGGTTTTAAAGTACTAATAAAATGCTTGCAATAAATCATTACTCCAATGTGTTAAACCCCCTCTCCAAGGAATTGAGGTCAATGCACCCATTAACCAGGTTAATGGAAACCTGCTCCTTAATTTCATCTTACTGACTCTAGCAAATCTAACAGGGAGTCTTCCCAACTACTCATGGGGTGATTCAACTTCTCGCACTGTGAAAAAGAACTAATTCCCCGTTCTGCAGGAATGGGCTCAAGAGCGGCAGGGCTGACAGACTCCAGAGGGGAGAAGATCCCCACCCTGTGCAAAGGAGGCACCAGTCAGAAGCAGCAGCAAATAACAGGAAAAGGTAGCACATTGCAGGGGATATTTCAGGAAACCTTGAGCTCCCTGTGTCCAGAGCATGTTTGGAGACTGAGCAGCTGGCTTTGTCACCCAAGATAAAAACACCCTGTCTCAATCACTCAAGATAAAAACACCCTGTCTGAACACACGAAAGCCCAGTGTTCAGAACTGCTCAGCACAAAAGTCAGGTTTCTTTCCTTTCTTGTGTCCTCTTTGCCAGCACTTTTTTACACCTTCATGCGCAACAGGAAAGGCCTGAGTGCACTTGCTATTGGACTTCAGACAAACTGGTCTTTAAATGTAGATGGGAAAGTTTCACTGGCATAGATCAGTAGGAGTGCAATTACCTGAATTACAACTCTTCTGCTAGCAAATACACCAGGGATTAGGCAAGAAGCCTGCTGTAAATCTACCCTAATCACCCTGGTGGATGGGAAAGCCCTTGATGTCCTCTGGTTAATGGGGAAGATACCAGAAGGGCAGTCAAACCATGAGTCTGCTTTGAAGGAGGAGACCCGGAGATGTGGACAGATGACTTAAAGTTTTGGACACACAGAAGTTACCACTCTTCACAGGGAGAAGGTAGGGAGCAAGAGCAGGGTGCAGAGATCTTCAACTCCACAGCTCACATGGCAGGTTAGCTCCATCAGTCAAAGAGATCATGCAAAGACCACTCTCCTTTCTGCTTTTCCTCCAAGCATCTCTCAAATAACCAGGCTGGTCATCGTTCTCAACTTGCAAAGCAAGGAGAAGCCTTAGACCCCACAGCCCAGTTTTTTGTCCAGCACAGCTGGAGGCAGCCCTGCAGGAAAGGCAGCAGCAGATGGTCTGTTATGTTACAGCTCTCTATGTACTACCCACTGAACCAGAGCCAAGGCAGGGCTGCAGAGATGAGAGATTCTAAGCAAAACTGTGCCCCATATACATCACATGCTACAAAAAATTATTGCACGAAGCTGGAGATGTGAGTCTCCCTCAGCTCAAGAAACCTGAGCAACCTTCAGCAGAGGAATTGGGCATTAGGGAGGAAGTTCACTAGTTTAGGTTGTTCACATATACACAGAAGGGAAAACACTTATTCTGATGTCCCTACTATTGCTCAGGTCAAGAGGTTTTAGCACTTTTGTCACAAGGTTGGGCACTTCTAGGGAAAAGCTGTCTTCTCACCAAGGGAAAATCTTGGTGCCCACACTGTCCTGTTTGTAGGAAGGAGAAATGTTCTGCTCCTGGAGGGAGACAGAAAGAAGAGACAGTTTTGAACAGTTAGTGAAGAGCTTCAACCTCTTCTGGTGGAAGGGTTGAAGGAAAGCAGCTGTACTGCCACTTTCCATGTCCCCATACCCAGCAGGACAGACCCTTTGCAAGGAAGAATCAGCGGCACTCAACATGCTCACAGCAAGGATTTCCATTCCCTTTTACAGCCTAGACAAGCATTAACGAAGAAAAGAACTCTTTTTTTTTTTTTTTCAAACCACCCCAAATCAAATAGCAACTGTAGGAACTACTGTGCTGTCCCAGACAGCTGTGGGATGAGCAGAAGCTTTAATTTGCCAACATGTAAGTGGGGCTTCCCTAGCTGTGGTCATCCCATTAGGTGAAGCTCCCCTTGCTTTGGTCATCCAAAAACTACCTTGCCCTTTTTGTTTCTATAATCTACAGCAGAGCCATACCCCAAAAAGCTACCACCTACCCTCAAAGTGAAGGCAGCACCAATTGAAAAGCAATTAGGAATTGTTCTGTTCTTTCTTTGTGCCTCTGCAGCACTGATTCACAGTGAGTCCCACTGGGAAATCAGCCATAATCAGCACATTACTTCTGCTGCAAATGTAAAAAACAAACAGAGCCAGCTTTGGTATTTACAGCTAGCAGAGCAAGGCAAACAGACTGAGCCTTAAGACAGGCATGGAGACCCACCATGGAAATCTGGCTTCAGTGGGTTGCTACAGTAATAACACAAACACCAAGGGACTGGGAAAACGCCTTTGTAGTGCTTAACAACTGCCAGTAAGCGGTGCTTCCAACATAGGAATAACGTTCAAGCCTAAAATGCCACTCAAAGTAAGTTTTGAAGAGGGGAAATGCCAATTTAAGTATCAAACAAAATGTGTGTAGAATCAGCATTACTATTTTTGCAACAAGAGACACCACCCACAAACTAAATAAAAGTTGTGCAAGGTGCTCTACAGAGCAGAAGTGGCTTGCAAGTAGACAGTAACTCGCCTTGGCATTATTCAGGGCTTGACTGCCTTAGCTGGATTATTTTTCTTATCTTAAAAAAATAAAAAAGGCACTATTCTAAGAGTCCTTTCCAGCTCAAACAATTCTAATATTCTACCTTCACAATCTCTTTTTTAAAAATGCAAAAAATAAAGTCAAGCATTAGGTTCATTCTTATAGGCAGCAAGACTGTGCAAGGATCTGCAACAGCTTTTGTCTGAAGAGTTTGAGAGAGCTGCAGTCATTATGCAAGTGAAAGGGAGGAGGGAAGAAGCTGAAGTGGTGCCAATATCCACGGTGGGACAAGTTTTACATTACACAGTGAAATTTAAAGTAAGCTGCAAACAATCTCCCTCCCTTGGGGCTCAGGAAGTTCATTTCAGTATGAACAATATCAAACCTTAAATCCATCCCTGACAGTATTCTGTTCAAACATATTTGTGTGTAGTCAACTTCATCTCCCATGAAGAAAAATTTTCATGGATTCCGGTCTTTCCTCAGGCATTTTACTGTGAAGCCCAAACCAGATATTTACAGGGGTACAATGCATCTAAATGCATACACACAGCTCATTCACACTGCTGGCAGGGTGGGCAGCAGGGACTTCAGCAAGGTACATAATGACAATTTCTCTCCTGGGAGAAAACCCAATTCAAACAATTGTCCAGGCCAACTGAAATGGGAAGGAATTCACCTTCAAGACCCTTTCTATTTCATGTAAGTGATATAATAAAAAGATGAAAAGGAATCAGAGCAGTAATAAAGAAAAAATCTGCAAGTTTCCCTCCATTGAGACGAATAGACTGAAACAGCATGAAGTTGGAATGGGATTGACTGGCTTGGATATTGCAAGATTGCAGTCCTGGGACCCATTTCCCTCTTGTGTAGCCTGTTTTGGACTTCTGACCACACAAGAGCAGTCACAGAGATTGTGACTTTCCCTTTTCTCCCACAAGCCCACCCCCCCTTCTCCCACATGGACACACAATGCCCACAGCATTCCGTCCACTGCAGAGCTGCTGCAGGAGATCCTAAGCAAGTTTGCAACAAGATAGAGTTGGGTGTGTGACTAAAACCAGTTCAGGAGCGCCAGAACATGGTGCAGGCTCAGCCTGTAAACTCAGACACACACTCTGAAACAGAGCAGGTTTGGTGCTCCTGAGGACGAGGTGTGTGCTGCCCATTTCTGCCAGTCCAGCATTACCACACTCATTTTGAAGGCTACTTATGATTTTGGACCAAACTCTTCCTCACGCTCTGAGCAGATCCCAATTCCCTCTGTCTGGAGAGGCAAGGTGTAAGGCAAAATAGTCACTGTTGTGCCACCTGGTGTAGTCAGAGAATGAAAGCTCATGAAAGCTCAGATCCAAATGGCTACAGGCTTTCTCAGCAATACTAGCTTTGCTATCAGAAGGCATTAATCCACCTTACAATACTTACCTTGTTTCAATCCTGAGACTAACAACAGTGACATCAGTGATTCATAGACAGCAATCTCCTAGCTGTTAATCACTTTCCTATCACTTCTACCCACCTTAATTCCAAACAACCCTTCATGGAAAAATCAACAGACTTGTTTGCAAATCACCAAAGCTGGGTTGCTCTGACAATAAAGCCATTGCATCATGCAAAGCTGCTTTCTTTTAAGCATGGTAGCATTTTACAGTCTTAGCAGAGCTCCCTAAGCTGCCATAGAAGATTCAGAAATCTCCTCTTCATCATAAAAAAAAATTTATTTATAAAAGCATAAAATTGTGTCAGTGTTTTTGTGTAGCTCCCCAGATGCACGTGCAGCTTCATTAAGCCTTCCTCTGGCTTCAATTCTTCCAGCCCTTAGATTTCTCTCCAAGCAGTTCAGTCACCAGTTACAAAGCAGTGTAAACCCACAGTCACTCCACTGAAACCTTCAGGATTGCTCTGGATTTGCACCACCTCAGAGGAACTTGTACCTGCAGATATTCACCGTGCGAACACCAACTCATTTCTGCCTCAATATACACACGCCAAACCCGTGGCCACCTGGGAAGTCCTGCATTTTCAGATGCAGATGCTCTAAGCCAGATATCCCTGTCACCATTTCTCCACCAGTATTTACTCCACACAGCTCAAACACAACTCTCCTAGCTGTTCATATCTGCCTTTAAAGCAAATTGCGGCCGCTTAAAACATTTGCGACCCCAGGCACTTAGACACACATTTATCCTGTTTTACCCCTTATATTCCACCCCTTTGGAAAATGAGCGCCAAAACAGGCAGAAGAGTTTTATCTCTCCACTGAGCACTGAAAAACACACTGACTGATAGCAAGCACCAGGTCCCAGTTGACTGTCAGCACAAGATGCCATGGTATCATGCAGCCCCACTGACAAGCCCCTGGGGAATCAGCAGCTGACAGCAGGACACTGCAACATCCTAAATTCTGGCGGCTTCTTCCTTATGGGGTGCATGGGGAAAGCAAAGTGAGAAAAAAAAATTAAAAAAAAAACCAACCTTTTACTTCTTCAGTTGATAACACTTGCAGCATTTCAGAGCCAAGAAAATGTTCCAGGGTGGACAGAAAGAAGTTTTGCATGATCTCTAGCAAAACACCTGCTGCTTACACAGAGATGTTTTGCTCCCTGCATTTCACAGATACACAGAAGCTCCCACCCACCCAACAAGCTCTTCAGAGCCCACATTTTGCGAGAAGCCCCAACATGAATGTTTTTCCTGCGCACAGGCACTGTCCTCTAGACCCCTTGCAGGAGGTTGCACAGGGCTGGGCTCATTCCAATGCAGACTCTGGACAATGCACCAGGACAATTTCCCCCAAAGCCACGGGTTAGAGAGCATCCCCACACTACAGCCCCCACTCACCACCAGGATCAGTGTCCCCAAGCACTCAGCCAGTGCTTGCCGCACTAATTTGTTTCTGATCCTCAGGTGCTCCTCAATGGTAGTAAGAACGTCCTTTTGCCGCCCCATCGCAGTAGAGGTGCTTTTCAAGTGGTGTCAGGGAAAAAGCAGCAGCTGACAAAGCCTCAGCAAACTTTCTTCTACAGCACAGCTGCCTTTGCTTATAAATAAGTTCATTGATGCCTGACACACCTCCTGGGTAACCACACCCCTTCATCTCGCTCTTCAAACCAAACTTTTTTTTTCCCCTGCCTCTCAGCACGAGACAGCGTGGGTGTTAGTTGTTTTTTTTTTTCTACATTTTCCTTATTGCATGCATAGGTGAGCAAAAGATTTAGGAGCTTCGTAAGAAGAAGGAATTAAATGTGTCCTGCTGAAGGCACTGCTGTTTTCATCACCACCTAAAATTCAGGGCCATATCTGCCCTTCTCCAGCTTCAGTTAAATGCATAGTCTGAGCAGTGCCTTACCCACTTGTGTGAGCATGGTACCCTGCATTCAGCTTTCCTTCCCTCCCAAGTTCTTGCAGCGTGGCAAAGTGATGTGTGCTCCTGTGCTGATTCAGAGGCTGAAGGTGCTTTGACAGCAAAACTGGCAGGCAGAAGGGTCTGAGCCCCCAGAGCTGAGTCCAAGGCTCTCCTGAGCTCCAGCAGTTACCCAGCTGAAGCTGGTGCTGTGAACAACACCAAACCTCTTTCCATGGAAATCTCAATTTGGGTCCAAACTCTTTTGTGTCATTACAATTTATCTCACCCTGCCAGAGCATTGGGAGAGCCCTTGCAGCCCAGTCCCCCTGGAAGCTGTAAAGAAAAGACATGAGACCCCCAGTGCAGAGCCAATCCTTATCACAGGACCTCAGTGAGGAGCCCACAGACTTAGCAAGCCACACAGGAAACAGCCCTTGCTGCCTTGTCGTTGTCAGTAACATCCTGTATTAATCTAGGACTATTCCACAAGACGGCCTGGATGAAAACAGTCCCAGCTCGTACCATCTGAGGTGAGGACTGCAAAGAGGACATGTGCAGCTCATGGCATCTGGTTTGTGTTAAGTGAGTAGTAAAAATTCCCTGGGCTCCTTGACTCACCAGGTCTTGACGCAGAGCAGCAGGGCTGAATTTGCAGAACTGAAAGGGACCCCTTTCCTTGATTTGTTCTCCCACCTCTCTGCAAAGCCACAGATGCCTAGCTTTTCCTCTTCCCCTTATTTAACCATCAACTTTCCTGTGGAAAAACCAGAGCTTTTTAGTACAGTGGTGAATGAGCCTTTATTTTGTACAGAAACTGCAGCCAACACAAGAAGCAGTCAGGAATGTGGCTAAGAAAGCAATAATGTGTGAGGAATCAAATACAGGGAAACACTCAAGTCCAAACATAATTACACGGGCAGGAAACTTTTCTTGCTATTTTGTGCTCAAGCCCAGTCTGGAACTGCCAGCATCAATGGGGTCCTCTGAGCTACAGTGAGTGCTCCATCAGCCCCACGCTTGCTTGCTGCAGCTGGAGTTTGCAAATGAGTGCTCAAGACACCCATTTTCAACCTTCTCTCCATACCTCTCCCCTCATCATCTTGCAGTGCATCGCCAGAGACGTGGAGGCTCCTCACTTCCTCCTGCACTCCCGTCTCATTTATATTCTGCACTGTCCTTTCACCCTGATGCTTTATCAAAGCTATCACAGCCAGAAATTAGGTTGTATGTTGGGTTTTTTACCCTTTTGGCAGTTCCTAAGCTGAAACACATGGCCACCAGTGTGAAGACACTGTGTTCTGTGGTTTAGTTTTATTAAGATTTATTTAGGCTAGTTACCATTCCTCCACTGGCCATCCAACCAGAAGAGAAAGGTGAGGAGCAAAAAGCATTGGAGGGGTGTGATGTTCTCCAAAAAGGCAGGAACATATTTTCTGTCTCTGGCATCTGAGGTCCTCTGTTACCAGTTGAGGACACAGACATTTCCTCACAAATGGTGAAGGAAGGGGAGATGTCAAGGTCCCAAGGTTGCTCGTATGCCTTGGTTTTGGCTGGAATAATCAATTTCCTTCTTACTAGTGATTTGGATTCAGTATGAGAATAATGTTTATAACATCCTGATGTTTCAGTTGTTGCTCAGCAGTGCTAACCCTCACTCAAGGACTGTGCAGCTTCCCATGCTCTGCCAGGGAGCAGGTGTGCAAGAAACCAGGAGGGAGCATGGCCAGGAGAGCTGACCCAAACTGCCAAAGTGTTATTCCATACCATAGAACATCATGCCCAGTGCATAAACTGTGGGGAATTGGCCAGGAGCAGGTGATTACTGCTGGGAAACAGGCTGGGCATCTCTCAGTGAGTGGTGAGCAAAGGTGTTGTTTATCACATGCCATTCTTGGGTTTTATTGTCTTTCTCTTCTTCGTTGTTATTACTACTAGCAGTATATTTTATTTTGTTTCTATTACTGAACTATTCTTATCTCAACCCACAAGTTTTACATTTTTTTCCCATTGTCTTCCCCACGGGGGTGGGCAGGGGGCAGTGCATGGTACTTAGTCGCTGGCTGGGGTTGAACCACGACATGGTAAAAGATGGTGATAAGACCAGCATCAAAGCTGGTGCAAAGCTGGAGAAGTCTAGACAGAGGCAAGCCTGAGGAGCTGGGGTGGGGTGGGTGCTCTGACACCAACTCTGCGCCTGACTCACTGCCTGACCCCAAGCAAATCCTTCACCTTTCCACACCCCAGCTTCTCTGTCAGTAAATTGGTGGGTGATATCAGATTCCCTTCTCGGGGCGTTGTGAGAGTGAATCACTGCAGCCCAAGAGCCAATGACTTAAAATGAGCAATAGGGACTTATGCAATTGCTTTCCCAACAGGCAGCCGTGTTATTATCTAGGAAGGAGCTTGGGGAAAGGACAGTGATGCAACGCTAGAAGCAGCGGGACATCCTTTCAGAAGCAATAACTAATCGAAGTGTGGGCAAGAGCTGAAAGACCCCAGTGCTGGAGATTCCCTGTGCCAATACAGGAATTGCTGTGCTACACTAATCTGCTGGATTTAGGGACACATAATCTAAACAGAAATCATTTAAAGATGTCCTTGAGCAGCAATAGGTTTCCAAGCAAGCCCATCTTCTACAGTAGCTGGTGGTTAGGGTGCTTGTACCCATCCTCGTGGTTAGAATAAATCCATGGGATGGTAGAAATAAACAAGGTAGGATTGTAGCAGTTAAGAATAATGAGACAAGACCTCAGAGCTGCTGGGCTCTCTGAGAGTTAGGTGGACATGGAAAGACATACATGCCTTTAGTGTGGCTTTGCATGGACATCCAAAGAAGCTCTTTCACAGCATAAAGCCTCAAAGAAAGGAAATTTCCAAAACTCTGTCGCAAAACCTCATGCTTGACTTCCTGGTTTTGCCAGTGCTATTGAAGTGCAAGCAAGGGATTTCTCTTGTCAATCATAGTGTGATTAAAGTATCAGGTATTAAGGCACTTAAAATGAACTACCTCTATCAATCTGTACAGTGTCAAAAATCAAGGCAGTGAACACTCCAGTTGATGGAATCTGCTGGTAGCCCAGAGGAAACTCCAAGAGAAAAGAAAACTCAACTCAGCAGGGAAGTCAGAGAAAACATTATTATGTTGTGCTCCTGCCATAAATCTCAAACTTTTCTTCCAGTATCTCCAGGGACCAGCAAATACAGCTGTACCTTGGAATTATCCAGAATTTGAACCTATGCCTTTTGATCCTGGTCCGAGAGAGCACATCTCTGTAATATTTGTCACTTTCTTATTCCCTTCCTTTCTCTCCAGCAGAACCATGCAATGTGCCACAATAAACTGACTGTGTGCTTGGGCTGTTATTTCTAGACCAGATCCAAAACTAACACCCAGGTTCCAAGTGTGCTGTTTGTGTTTCAGCCTTGCCACTTGGCTCCGTCCCTCATCACTACGTGCCAGGGGAAATGTACAGGTGAAGTTATTAAGGAAGAACCAACTCCTGGCTGTTCCCATTCAGCTGTTTTCCTACTGGCTATAGTGGCACAAAATAAATTCAGGCTCATAAACTCCTTAGCTTCTGCAGAGTCCTGAATCACCACCCAGCAATGTAATTTTTCCTATTAAAACTCAAGCTTAACAAGGTAACAAGACTTTTTCTTAAGTAAGTGAATGGATAAACCTGGACTGGTGGGTTCCACAGCTTGTCCATGCCAAATTTATTCACTCATTCCAGGATGGATGGTGCAATCCAATAGGGAGAGAAGCGTGAATCACTAAAATCTGTAATGAGTCACCCATTGCACTGATGGCAGGGTCACCTGGTGCAAAAGCCGTTATGCCAAGAGAGGTCACTGTGTCAAGGCATGGCAGGATTCATCCTTGTGAAATCTCCCTTTGGAAGATACCTCTAACCATCTCCTTCCCATGATCTACTTGACAGATCAGTATGGTGACATGTTCATTAGATTTCATTAAAAATAAAAATTATAGCTTGCCTAGCAAGGCAGTGTAGGAAGTGGGTGGGTAGGAAGTTTATAAGCTTTCTAAACCATTCTAGCTGGAGGGTTAAGTGCAGACATTTCAACATCCTGCCTTGAATCTCCAGATTTGCAGAGCCAGGTGTTTGTTTCATGTCTGGGTCTGCTTAGCCCTCCAAACTGAGTTAGAAAAATGAAGAAATTCATCCAGGAAAAAGTGATAACCTACACAGCTGAGAATTGTTTATGACATTTGGTTTTGGTGAAACTTAAGGTGAAACTGCAATCCTAATTTAGGCTCCTTGCACACTACAGAGTGGCTTGGAACCTGGTAAACCCGGTTTGGACTTGAATTACTCTACAGTAATAGGAATAATATTTTAAATTTCATTAAAATAGCTCTTAATAAAGTCCACTGATTGGGACCAAGTGAAGGAAAGGGTACCCTGACATGAGTCTGTGCCTAATATAATTCCGAAGTATGTCATAGGGATGGATCTCACAGAGCTATGCTGGGCATGGACCTGTGCCCATGGAGGTTCCTTGTCACGTCTAGTTTCCTCCTCACCCCAAAGCTTGTCCTAATTTACAGGAATAAACAATGTACATCATATACCATTCCTGTAGAGATTACATTTTCCACTCCCAGCGGTTGCATGCCAGAAAAACTACTCCACACTGGAAAAGCATCAATTGCTCCAGAAGAAAGCTTTTTAATAACACATCTGAAGGAGAAGCTATTACAAACAGCTCTCCTGAAATAGGATTTTGGCAGGGGCTTCTCTCATAAACTGCTCTGTGTAGACAGCTATTCCTCTGAGAGCTGCAGAGCCAGTCCTGACTTGGAGACGCTGCTGCTGCTGTGCACCACAGCAGGAGAGTTCAAAGACTGCAAAGGCAGAAGATACAGAAATGGTGTGAAACTTCACCAGCCCGAAGTGTGAGTCAGGAGCAATGACAAGAACTTTCCCTACCAGGTGAGGACATGTCCCAGAATGGAAAGTGTGCCCTCTCCAACCTAATCACAGCTAGAGGTGTTCCTCAGCACAGAAACAATCACTTAAAGAACCCACCTAGATGTAATTTTAGATGTGTATTCCATGAGATCACTTTAGGAGCATCTCTTTGTTGGGCTACAAAGGAAGATGGAAGCAATTATCCCAGGTGGAGAAAGCATGGTCACTGCTGTAACCCGCCCCAGTCTCTAAGGGGGTGCAGACCTGCAAGAGGTAAAGATGTTTCTACCACAGGTGAGGTGAGCTATTTGCAATAGGAGCGGGGAAACTGAAACTGTTCCACAGTTCACAGCAGGGTCTCTCTCTGCAATGCCACATAAATTCCAGATTACCTGTGCTCAAGAAAAGTGAATTGAAAATTGAAAAAGTGCAAAGGAATGTCAGAACAAATGGGTGAATGGAGTGTCACCAGTCCAGTATGGGCCAAAAGTGCTCAAATAAATGAACCCAAGACCAAGATGGGACATACTGTTGTTAGTAGGTACATTAGGAAAAAAAAGAAGTGCTTGTGTTGGCAGAAGTGCAACTATCGATGAACCAGCTGTTGATAATTTTAGGCTAGAGCATAGAAACCGTAGGAGCATGGATATTCAAGATTTTCCAATTCAAGTAACGTTTTTTCTTCCTAGGAGAGACAAAGGCAGAAAGTAGTAGAGGGTTAAATCTGAAAGGAGGTGTGGTGTCCTGCTTTTTCCCCAATTTCTGTCCCCTGCCCTAATTCTGTACCCCCAAATCTCACTTGGGTCTCTCATGGTCTCTGCAGGGTATTTCCTTCTAACCTTCATCCTCAGAGAAGAGAACTGGGCTCCTGAACTGTAAAAGCACTTTGGAGCAAACTACATGCCCCTTGTGTTCAGGGCTGTTGAAGGATGCTAACTCTCAGTTCACCTGGATGCTCCCTATATCCACTTCTGCAAAAGCAAAGTGAGAGCTGGTCTACACTTGCTTCAAGTGACAACAGAGTCTGCTGTCCTCTTTGGGACATTCATTCCTCCAGCTGATTTTAAATCAGCCTGAATTCTGGGGAAATTTCCATACTGACCTATTTTTTTTTCCCCCTGGGTAGTTTAAGTATTAAACATCATCCTTTAGCAAATAAGCATTAAGGAACTGCATTGTAATGGGCATTTCTGAGATTCCATAATGAAACAGGGATTTGGCATGGACAAGCCACCTGAGACGAGTGCCTGCGGCTGTGGAGATAACAGGGTTGTAAAAAGAAGTGCTGGGCTGTGCAGTGGATGCAACACCCAAAGTCAGAGGAGACAGAGCAGGCAGCCACCTCCTGATCCACCACAAGAGCCCCTCTGCCAAAGAATGGGATAATGTCCTTTAACTGGCAGCTCCTTCACAGACATCAGCAGGCGTGGGACATGAGCTGGTTTGAGGCAATGGCTTTTAAACTGGTTCTGGAGTCTTCAAGGAAGTCTTGAAGTCATGGGAGGAGAAAAGCAGAGAATTTAAAAGCTACTGTGCTAAGAGCCACTCTCCTTCCCTCATTCCCCAGGCATGAAGTTACAGTGGTTGACAAAATCTGTGGCTGACCTGGAATATCCAAAGAGTAAAGGGCCAACATTCCTTATGAGAATGTCCTGACCTCTTTTTCTTGGCCTGCCCAGAAGGAATTAAAGTGGGGATTTACACACAGAAAACTCCAAGAAGAGTCAGCAAAAGCAGATTCAAGTTGGGATCCAGGAGATATTCAGAATTTCATTCCTAAACTCGGAGCACTGAAACTGGGCTAATCTTGTTCCTGGGAATGCATCCTTTAGTTCCTCTGCATGGACACAGGAAGTCCAAGCCCCAGTTTGCTTCACAGTGGTGGGTGGATCAAGATCAAAGTCTTTTTGATCTTGAGAAGCCCACAGTCGAATCAAAGTGATTTGTGGGAGCAGAGAGCTGTACATGGCAGAGGCAATCCCACCCCAGACAGGCCATCCAAGATCTCCCTGTACCCCTTACATCCAAGGGCAGGGCTGGGTGTAAACAACCACGCCAGAAGCCACAGGGTCTGCCTGTCCTGGCACAGGATGGGGAGTCAGGGATGAGAAGCTGGCAGAAAGGAACACATGCTTTCCCTTGAGCCACCAGTGCCTTTGGAGCCAGTGCTGGCAGCAGTTTCCAGTCCCAGCCACCTCCTCCTGCAGTCAGACAGCCTTTTTCCCTCAGGCAAGGAAACCCACAGCCCTGGCAGCTCCAGCATCCAATCAGAGCAGGATGGGACCTAGAAGGAACGCCAGGTGGAGGCAAGCACTGGTGTTCCGTAGTGACAAGTAGATCACCCTCTCCCTCCTCCATCCACACAGAGCTGTTGTGTCTCTGTGTCCTTCTGGGATGCAGAGGTGGTGGATTCCATTGTCCTTGCAGCCCATATCTCCCAGTAAATCCCATGGAGTTCCACCCCCACCACAGCCCTTGCTCACTCCCAGACTAGAGAAGGAGTAATGGGAAGGTGGCAAGAGCAGCAGTCAGCCAGGGAGCTAAAAAAACACAGAGAGGAGATTATCCCTCCCCAGGCTGCAGCAGCCCCAAATCTTCCCATCAGAGGCACTTTGTCACACCAGGTTTGCAGGGTCGTAGGAGCAGGGCAATACTGCCAAGGCAACAAAATGCTCATGCTGTAGCAGGATGTCTTGCCACACACTCCACTTGGGAAATCATTTCCCAGCAAAAGCTGTCAATGGAAGTCTCTAGTGTGACTGGGGCTTCCCAGGAAGGAATTCCGGATCCTCTGGAGACAGGCTCTCCTGCTTTAGCTGTTAACTACACATTGATGGACTCATTCTTCAGCTCCTGGGTGGGGGTATCGTACCCTCCAGCCTGTCATGGGAGGTGCAGGTGATGGATCTCTGATGTGCCCCCTGATTCCTGAGCCTGCCACTCAGACATCGCACCCACCACATCCTGCAGGAAGCCCAGAGACCTGAATCAGACATGAGTCGGGAAACTGGAGTCAGCAAATTGGATACCTATTGCTGAAAAGCGAGATAAGATCTCTTACAGTCATCCTGATTGTGGCTTGGGGAGGATCTGCTGCAGGCACCCAGCTGGGGCATCCGTTCAGCCTTGCAAAACCCTTACCCTGGCTCCACATATGCCCTCCACCCTTCCCATGATGAATACACTCAGCTGGCAGAAATGACGATGCACAGAGTTAAAGAGCGGGGCTTGGCAGGCTCTTGTTCTGCTCCTTCATTCTTCCCCCTGGCACATCAAGTCAGCGTGGCAAGGGAAGGGTAAAAGAGCTGGAGAAAAGCTGGTGAGATATCCCAGTGTGGACCACTGAAGGAGGAATAAGGCTTGCCAGTTGGCAGGTTTCCATAAGGGATGTGCTAGTAAGACTCCATCCTGCTGGCTCCCACAGAAATCACAGGAAGTCTGAAGTTGAGACGATTATTTACCCATATATGAAACTTCTTGCCTTGCTTCTCATCTAGGAGAGCAAAGGTGTGTGTGAGGGGAAGGAGAAGAAGCAGTCTTCCTCAGGTGGGTTTTGATATCCCAGCACTTCTGGGATCCCTGAGAGGCAGGAGCTATGGCTCCACAGCAGGAAGCAGACCACACTGCATCTCTTCCAGTGGGCATCCCGATGCCCTGTGAAACAGCAGCAAGGTGCAAGGTGGCTGAGCTCAGCAGGCCTCCAAGCACGAGCTGTGCAGTCTGCTCATGTGGAGAGCCAGCAATAACTGCTGAGATTTTAGCCAAGGGCCACGGGCTCCCAGCAGTTCGCAAGGATCCAGGTCCAAGTGTGAAAGAAGGCAAAGTTATAG
Source organism: Turdus rufiventris (assembly GCA_013186435.1). Classification (NCBI taxonomy): domain Eukaryota; kingdom Metazoa; phylum Chordata; class Aves; order Passeriformes; family Turdidae; genus Turdus; species Turdus rufiventris. The sequence goes on along the minus strand of PYHW01009372.1, from coordinate 162,889 downwards.
CAAAGGGAATTGCATTGGTGGTGGTGTGACCTGCTTCTGGGATGATAGACCTTCACTGCAGTGTCTCATGTTGTTCCCAGCAGCTAATCCTGCTCCTTCAGAAACAGGCCAAAACTCTTTGCTTGTTTCGGTGAAGAGACAAGAGGGATCCAGGAGTGTGTACTCACAAATGATGCTACACACACTGGAGAGGCAAGGTACCCCTCAGATCAGGCATATCTTTCAGAAATATATCAAATGGGCATTCAAGAGACATGTCTTATCCTTTAGCAATCCTTTACCTCCCAGAAAGGAGGTGCATTCTCTTGGACTAAACAACCTGGTGAGTTATGTCAAGCTGGACCACAGCAAGCCTGGGAACCAGGGTAAATTGCTAGTAATAACTCTTGCCAAGGCCTCATATTGAAAAAGGAATTGACTTCTGCTCTCTGAAGCAGAGTTTCGTTGGTCTGGGAGGAGCACTTCTCCCTTGACACCAGCCCCATGGTTTTCTCATTGTTACCACTTCCCGTAAGGTGCTTCAGAGAGGTTTCTGGAATGTACAGTGCTCTTAGGGTGACTCTGGGCCACGAAACTCTAAACTAGCTTGTGGACCTCTGTGGTAAAGGATCACATCTGTTATTATTACTTCCCGCTGCTGGAGCTGCTGAACTCAGGTCACTGCTCTGTCTTTCATCACTGTTGTTTTTGCCGCTTGGTAAACAGGCAACTTTCCATCCTGTTTCTGGGACAATGCATCCTGCCATGGATGGGCTCCAAGCTAACACCTCAAGGTTATTGCTGATTTGGGTAACAAAAAATGCCAGGATAAATCTTTCATGCATCTGAACTGAGGTATCTTCATCTTTCAGCAGAGAGAATTTGGCCCCTAAAAGTTGATTGCCCGATGCTGGGATGCTCCCCTGCTTGCATTTTGCACCACTGGTGTGTGATCAACACTACAGGCAGATTCAGACATGTTTGGGCTCTGCCCAAGCATGTGTAAGAGCCCTGGCCACTGCCTGGGACTATACTTGGATTGCTGCCTCCTTTCATATCACAGAAGATGAAGGAAAGCAGAGATATGTGTGTACCAAAGCTGGATACAGACTTGAGCTGCAATCATGTTCAAAGACCCCTGCTCAGGAGTCTGCATGAACATAAGACACATTTGTTAGTGCTGGATGTCCAACCATAATAATGTTCTGACTCGGCA
>PYHW01009372.1:134986-161109 GCA_013186435.1 Turdus rufiventris | reverse complement strand
GGAGAGGAGAGGAGAGGAGAGGAGAGGAGAGGAGAGGAGAGGAACCTCATATGGCAGCAGATCAACAAGACAGGAATATCTGCACCCAACCCTAATGAGTACAGAGCTGTAGGGTTTCAGGTGTTTTTGCACTTTTGAAAGATGTTTAAAAGTTAAAGACAGTGAAGACAGCACCAGGAAATTCACCCGAGGGCTAAAACAAATAACACTTTGCAGGAAGAAGCTGAGAGTTCAGCATGTTCAGCTTTTCAGAGAGAACATGGAGAAGCAGTTTGATTATAGGGTACGGTACCACTGTGAGGAAAAAAATACAAGGTCTTTAATTTCCAGGAGAATGGCATGTCAAGACAAATGGGTTTTAGCCTTGAGCCAAGCAAATACAAATGAGAAGCCTGAGCATGGGGATTTGCTCTTACCCAGTGCAGTGCAGGCTGTCCTGTGGGCTGGGGGCTCGGCACAGGGGTGTCCCTTGGGGGAGAGGGAAGACACCAGTACAGAGAGCTGGAATATGTTTCTGGCTGCCCCCTGATTGCAGGTGCTGCTGCTTCAGAACATGCTCCATCAAGTCCCCCTTAGAAAGAGCACACACTTGAGTGGAAGGGGATTTACTAGCTTGAGGCTCAGCCGGGCCAGGCCTGTGCTGCTCTAGTCATGTAGTGTGGCATCCCTGAGCTCCAGGGATACGGAGCCAAGCCAGAATAATTAATTGTGCAACACCTTTATGACTGGGAAAGCTGCTTCCTGTCCCTTTATACAATGGCAGTGCCCAGGGGCAAGTCATCTCTTGCTGACTGTGGAGCTGCGTGGCAGGAGCAGGGTCCCAAGGGAGGTGGCAGGAGCAGGGTCCCAATGTGGGTGACAGGAGCAGGGTCCCAAGGGAGGTGACAGGAGCAGGGTCCCAATGTGGGTGACAGGAGCAGGGTCCCAAGGGAGGTGACAGGAGCAGGGTCCCAATGTGGGTGACAGGAGCAGGGTCCCAATGTGGGTGACAGGAGCAGGGTCCCAAGGGAGGTGACAGCTGCTGCCACAAGGCAGGGCAGGGACAGCTCCTGCTGCCCCTGCATGAAGGGCAGGATGCATTTTCAGAGCCATTCACTGGAATGGGAGACACTTCTCCAATCCCTCAAAGGAATGGGAAATGTGCTTTAACATCTCGTTCAAGCTTGAAACAAGAATTTCAACCAACCCAGCAGGTCTAGCTGATTTTCTTCTTCATCCTCTCTGTTGCAGACTCCTGCAGTCATCTTCCATTCACCCTCCCTTCCCCTCTGCACGGTGCGTGTGTCATGGGACACAGTCAGACTGCCCACAGCAGGAGGATGCAGCCATACAAACACCCTCCCACACACTGCTCCAGGCACTGCCCAGCGCTGGCAGGACACACCCAGGGCTCACCTCATGCCAGGCACTGCCACCTCACCGCCTGGAGCAGGCTGCCAGCCCCCAGGCCCTGGGTGGGCAGGGCAGGAGCAGAGCCCAGGGCTGGGCAGGAGCAGGGGTGTCCTGCCTGGCAGCTGGGAGCTGAGCTGTGCCCGCACCACCAGGATGTGACAGCTTCTCCTGCGCTGTGGTGTTCCATGGGCAGCTCAGGGACCTGTCTCAAACCGAGCACATCTGGTCAAAGGGGCCAGGGGTGTTTTTGCCAGTGAACCCCAAACATCTGCCTGCACAAGCTCTTCTGCTGTGCCTCGTTGGCACAGCTGCCAGTGCAGCCTGTTGCTCTGCTCCCAAGCTTGCCCAGGGCGTTGCCAAACTGCCACTGCTGGGGGTTGAATGTTTTCTCACCTGCTGTTTACCTCACATATATATTTATTTCAAGCTCTTCCAGAAGTAGGCTAACAAATTCATGCTTTTACCCATCTCAAAAATCACAGTTCTGAAGGCTCTGGTGGCCCTGCCTTGCGTCTGGGACTGGAGAAATGGCTGGGAGACAGAGTTGCAAGTATGCTTTGGCCTACCAGTGAAAATTTCCGAGTGCAGCTCAGCAGAGACTTGACAGATTTTTGCTGACAAAACTCTGAAATTTTGGAAGTAATTCATCTCTTATTTGAAATTTCCGCAGCTCCTAGAGGACAAGATCACTCAGCAAATCTTCCCTGCAGAGGAAATGGATCTGTTCCCTCATGCTTACAGAAGCCACAAAACTCAGAATGGGTGAGGCTGGAAGGGACCACAGTGGGTCCTATGGCCCAAGCTCCCTGCTCAATAGGGTCACCCATACCGATGGCTTCTGATGGCACCATGGCAGAAAGTAGGCCACAGATGTGAAAACCAGGGGCTGACAACATGCCCTGGCCATGGTTTTCTCTGTGAGATGGTGTCAGGGTAGAAGGAGGGTTATCTGAGAGGTGATGATCCCAGACTGGGGGGAAAGGGGGAGTACAACATTAAATGAACACCAGTCATAACAGAACTGGGCATGTGGAGGGAAGCTCCGGTGTTTAGAAGGGAAGACAGGGCATGGAGATGGAAAGAAAAGAGTTTGGGAGAGTGTTTGGGATATGATACCCTGGAAAGCTGTTCTTGGAGAGATCACCTCATGATTCCCCAGAGAGAAACCCAGACAGGAAAGTGGTAGAACCCAGAGGTGGCTGGACCTGGTGGCAGAGACTGCCAGACTGTGGAGGGCATGAGAAGGGACAGGAGACAAATGAGAGAGCCACAGAGAGACCTGATACCAGGGACACAGCATTTGCAACAGGGAAAGGGAGGAGGCATGTGTGAAGCTGATAAGGACTTGGGAGAAGCTGCAGAGGGACTGGGGCCAGTTAGCTGTGTGCGAGCAACTGAAACAAGAGCTTAAACTGGGAGTTATACAGCAGATAAGGGGCCCGAGGTTAAGTGAGAAACAGGGGGAATGTTTGCAGACAGGCAAAGAAAAAGGGAACTAACTTAGGGTTGAAGGGACTGTGAACCTTGAACCAGACAGAAACACATTGGGAAGGACAAAAAACTGGGGTGGACCAGAGGAGAATGCTCAAAAAAAGAATTAATCCAGGGAAATGAGCATGTATCAACCATGAGAAGCTCTGCCATGAGACCCAAAAGATCTATTAGCCTCACCCCTGTCTTCTGTCAGCAAATACCCATATAAATCCTTCAGGCAAAACGGCTTTCAATCCCACTTCATAATGAGGCAGGGGCTCCCACCAACTGGTCACCCCAGACTCCCTGGGCTCCAGCTGGTGGAAAGGGAGGGGCTGTAATGAATAATGAGAGCTGAGTAAGACCCAGGGTTTGATCAGTCGGGTTGCTTTTCACGGAGAACTGCTCCAGACATGTGTATTTAAAAAATTGTGTTAAAGCTTTTAAGTCCAGCCCTCCACCAAGAAAAGCCAGCCTGAAGTTCACCCACACAATCTTGGGTTTAAAAAAACTCCTGAGTTTAGACATGAATATATAGCCCCCAGTACGTCTCCTTTGGGATGTAAAGCAGGCAGTTCTCACCTGATGAACAGATCTTGTATCTTCTGTTTCCCTGCTACTTCTCCTCACCTGTCTTCCAACACCTCAATTCCACTCCAAAGGACAATATGACCTCAACTTTCCCAGGTCTTTCACAGCCCCTCCAGCTGGAGAAATTCCTTCAACTCCCTTTATTCCTTGGAAAGGGAGCAGGAGAGGGAGGCATCACCCCCTCTCCAGCTGAGCCCAGAATAGATATATATATATATATGTTCCCAATTTATGTCCCCATGTCCATTGCATCAGAGTGTACATTCAAGCCCAGCTTATCTGAACTTCCAGCAGTGACCACTGACAGTGCTGACCAGCAACATAAAGAGATGTTAACTCAGCCCTCTTGGAGAAGTCATGAAATTCACTGAGGCCAAATAAAGCATAGGTCACATACAACACCTGAGGAAGAAGTCAGAGCTGACCACAGGAGGCAGGCTCCCTGGTATATCCCAGGGAATATCCCAGGTTCTCTGGTCTATGCCTCTGGTCTGGCTGAGACCACCAAGATGCTGGAAAAGAGAGCACATCTACGTAACCAGGTCTTGTGGTGCTCAGCTACAAAGTGTGGGGACACTTGTCTGTCCCTGACCTCACAACATTGTCATGTAGACCTCTTCTAACATAAACACAAAAAAGAAATTAAATCCAATCACTTGGCATTGCAGGAAACTTGGACCATGACTGAAGATCTTGGGATAATAGTGTCTGACTTGGTTTTAAATCCTGCTGATACTGATTTCTTCAGAGCCAGGACTGGAGTAAACAGGATACTGGAGGGGAGACCTCCTATGCAGCAAGCCTTAGGAATGATAACAGGGGTCTTAGAGCTCTGAGGGGAGCAGAGATCCTGCAGTGGCCCTGTTCTTACTGCACAGCTGTAGCCTCAGCAGGCAGATAGAGATCTTTCCCAAAGTTCCTAAATAACTTGGGCCTGAATGTGGGAAGTAAACATAGGAACTGAAAGCAACAGAGAACAGTAAAGATTTTTCAGAGGCTGCTCAGATTAAATTATACTGTGTCTGGGCATCAGTCTACCGGTCTAGAAAAGATTTGGATGTAGCAAAACACATGCTGGGCAGGCATTGCCAACACAGGCCATACAACTGCACATTTGGGGCACGATTCAGTTATCCAAAACAAGGAGGTCTCAGAGATGCCCTGAGGTACCTAAACCAGTCAGCAGATCTGACATGGGACCTTCAGGAGACCCTTGTCCTTCCAAAAGTCAGCAAGAGGTCAGGAGGAGCATCCAGGTCACTTAGGCAACAGAATCAACTCCTGATATGAGACACTGGTATGAGTTTGGAAACCCCACACAGTGTCTAGACACATCCCCCTTTACCCAGATGCTTTGATCTGTGTCTGGCCTCCAGCTGGCCAACAGTGCTTTTGCAAGGACTTTATAACCTAAGTAATTTGGATGGTTTGGTAAATGTTTTCTGGGCAACTGAGAAAATGTCTCTAAGATATCAGACCAGGTCCAGACAAGGTCTAGATCCACTCCACTGCTTTGGGTCTGTTAGATGCTATCTCACTTGTTGCACTGGAGTCTTGGTGATTAGCAAAGTATCAAACAGCGGCAAAAGGAGGAAGAGCCAAGGCAGTGGACAGGCACAACCTCTGAGGAAGCAAGGTGTTGGTTAGTCCTATAGGAGTCTGTCCTGAACATACAGGATTTTACCCTCTGCATTTTAGCCCAAATTTTTCCATCAGTGTCTTCACTGAGGCTGCAGCAAACTTCAGCTTCGGGAAGTGTCAAGGCATTGCAAACCCTTCTGACAGGTATCAGATCTGCCTGATCTTGGTATTTCTTTCCACTTCATTTTTCCCTTCTGCACAATGAAAGCTTATCTACCTCGTGTGGGCTATGCAATGATGACTAATTAATGTTAATGAAGTGCTTTCATACCATCCAATTCAAGGGCATACATAATTGCAAAATATTAATTACTGTTTACTTATTATCATGAAGCCAATAGCAAAACCAGCTGCTTATCTTCCTCAGCCATGACTCAGAAGGTGGATGATGGCTGATCAAGATAGAGGTGCAGAGTCCAGTTAATCCTGTATAGTGACACATGTGTGTCTTTGTGTGTGTTTGTGTGTGTATGTGCAAAGGCACCTGACACAGCAGGGACCATGCCATACTCATGACAAAGCCATGCAAGCTGAAAGTCCATGGAGATGAGCAAGAACTCACTTTGCCAAAGACCCACATGGGAAAACGGATGTCTAGCAATGATTCATGTGTTTGAAAATGATGCTCGTGAGAGACCATGTGTCACAGAGAATTAGAAGAGTAAAAGCTGTAATTAATTACTGTGAATGACTAAAAAAATTTCTGCGCTTGAAAACCTCATTGTCAAAGATCCCAAACCCTGCTTGAGGGGCAAAGAGAAAGAGGTAGGGAGAACATCCAGGAATGGAGAGCTTGGCAGACAAATGGAGAGGAAATTGAGCTCAGTGTTTTGTCATACTTTGTCAAACTCTTGGAGGGTAATAGTTTTGGCTTGAGTTTTGAATGAGCTGGTGATCAGAGATGTAGAGCAAGATAGGTATTCCACAAACAAGAGCCACACAGGTGATATCCTTTGGTTAACAGTTCAGGGCTGACCAAGCTTATGAAGAAAAAGGGGTTGATTCTATTGGAAAAGCAATAGTTTCAGCTAACCTCCAGTAGAGAGGCTTAGGAAGGACCCTGAAGAGTGTGAGGGGCAGTTTGGTGCAGTTTACTGAGTTCTCAGAGGGTTGAAGGGCTTGCACTGCTGGATCTAGTGGAACTGTTCTCTGCAAGGAGCAGTGGGGAAGAGAGGAGAGGAAAATATGGAGGAAGAGAGAATTCATGGGAAAATGAGTGCAGAAGTTGGGTTTGGGAAATCCATGCCATGGATGATGAAGAACTTAACATTTCAAAGTTTTTCAGGCATTTAGAGGTGTCTTCAAATTACCACCTGACCTTAGAGGACCTACCAAATCCCTTAGGCATTCTAGTGTCCTTAAACATCTCAAATTGCAGCCTAGCATCTCCATTGACATGCAAAACTGTCTTCCCTGTGAGGGCTTGAAAGAGTGACCTGAAAGCCTGTGGCTGTGTCTCCTGCTTGGCCACTTGCAGAGTGCCAGGAGCCTCTGGGCCACGGTGACTTTCTCTGCAGGTCGGTTCAGGGCCAGGTGTGTCTGCTGTCAGCAACCAGAACAGCACTACCACTCACACACCATGAAAATATACATGGGGAGCTGGATACACTCCCTTAAATTGGTCCTTAGAACTACAAGAATGGTTATGAGCTACAAAAGCAGGACCCACAAGTCTAAGCACATTTTCTTTCAGGGGTCTTTAGTTAACATAAATGACTTCAAAAGTCCAAGGAGGTTATGCAAGTTGATGCTGCTTAGTGAGGTGAAAGATGGGGCAGCTGATGTGCCATGGGAGAAGGGCAGGAATGTGTATAGGTCAATGGCAGTAGCCAGCAGCTTCTTTCACATGGAGAAATACCAGCAGGACAAAGTTGGCTTATGCCCAGAGTCCATGAGGTACTCAAGCTCTTTCCTTTCTGCCACCCAGAGCCCAAATTCAAACAAGCCTAATCTAAAATGTGCAGTGATGCAATGTCCTTTGTCCTCTGCAAAGCAAAGCCAGAGGACTCCCTAGAGCCCACATTTAGGAGTCTGGAGATGGTAATGCAGCAGTCCTATATTTCATCCACCACTCACTGGAGTAGATAATCAATCTGAAAGCAACCATCAAACATTTTTGCTGCTGACTCGTGACTTCTGCCTAACTCCCCAAGATAGATGTACAGCAAGCATCTTCCATCAGAAAATCACTGCTGTTCTCTGAGGCACAGTGACATTATGACTGTTCCCCTCCAATCCCAGTGTCACGATCTAGCTCCTGATTATATCCTCGTCTGGAATAGAGGCCTAGCCTATGAAAATACACTTAAGCTTCGGGGTGTCTCTGAGATATGATCAGTCTGGAAGGCCAAGTCTGATAGGGAAGTCTCCTCTTTATACTGAAGATGAAAGTTCAGAGCAGTCCGAAGCCCAAAGCTATTCAGAGAGTCAGGAGATCAAATCCTTTTGTCTGACACCTGAGCCACCACGCTGACAATTCTGAGTGTATTGTGTCCATTCTCCTCTTCATGAATTGCTCCCCAACAACTCCTGGCTGTGGTGGAGACAATTTGTGCAGCCTGAACATCACAACGTGTCCTCCTGCTTCCTGAATGCTCTCAGGAACATTCCTAGCTCTTGATAGCAACATTCCTTTTAGGAGCAATATCCTTCCTTAGTGCTTTCAGTCATCCCTTTGAGATTCTGCTAAGGCTTTTGCACTGTCAGGATTCCATTGACTTCAACCATTCAGAGAGAACAAACAAGTTAAATATAACAAGACTTACTTTTCAGAAGAATTATATTTTTACAGCCCTTTCTATTCCCATCCCTGAAGCTCCTGGAACCATGTATTTCTGAAAGAACGCCAACAACCAACTTCTAAGCCCTTAAAAAACAGATTTACAAAAATGAGCCACATTGACTGGGTTGCCTTCTTACAAAAAACAGATTCTTATAAATGAACTTAACAGTTTGGACTAAAAATTTAAGTCTTAACAAGCAGATTTTATTACTACAGCCTCTTGACAGAGCAGTTTCATAGCCATGAATTAATGTGGGTTAGGTCCACATTGTAACACTAGCTTGATCTTCTAAACCAACAGATTTAATGGCTTCAGAATAAATAGGAGTAAAGTGCAAACCAGAAATAAATTGATTAAAAGGTTGGTGTTATGCCTCACTTAGACCTGGAGTCTGATTGTGGACTGTCTATGAGGAGACATACCTGCAGCCATAAACACTATTGACAAAGGCTGTTGAACTTGAGGTTATATTAGGGATCCTTAAAGGCAGGAACTTTACTGGTCCCTGATGAACAGAGAGTCAAAAAGCGTATTTAAAACACCCAATCTGTCTTTTATTGTCCAACATGAAGCATAAATAAATAAATTATTAGTCACAGCATCTTCCTGTTTGTGCATCTTTAGCTAAGAGGAGGTAGATTTCCATCTGAGCAACTCCACCCCGTCTGCATCTATTGTCACATTTGTCCTGGCTCCCATACTCACTACTTTTGCACTCTCTCACACTTTCTGCAGCACTGTGTCTCCTTCCTTGGCCCTATGTGTGTGCAACAATTGACCTCTCTTCACAGCAGAGAAACCAAACCCCCATCTGCCCTTGCAAGGGCACCCACCAGAAAAAAAAGGTCTCACTAATGCTACAGATTCAGTTCTAACAGAAAACCTACTTTTACTGTTTCTCTGTTCCCCAGCACAGATCTGCTCCTGTGGGCAGACCAGACCTAGACACATTTTATCAAAAGACATCTGCAAACTGTCCTAGACTCCTTCATAAGCTGGAATCTTGGCAAAATCTGAAGCCCTCATGACCTGGATCTCTGCTCTAGCTGCTTTCATGACACAGTGAAAGTTGTAAGACAGATGGCACAATGAGGAAAGGAGAAAGGAAATACGAGTGGACTTGTGAAGTCACTTAGCCCTCATCTTCCACCATCATCAGATCCCTCAACTTCCTCCTCTCTGAGATTCCTACTGGCTCTGCCCAAGATTTCACATTGGAAAATGCCTTTGTGACAGAAGGCACAGGACTGAGAAACACTCCCTTGTGTTCTACAGAATGGGAGAGGCCATAGCAGAAAAGACAATGTGTGGATTTTTTTTTTTCCCAGTTCAAACTGAACTGTCCTCCAAGAGCCTTCCCACCATACTTGTACTACTGGATCCTGTGTGGCAGTAATGGAATGAGAACAGTGGTTTCCAAAAAGAAGATTTGAAAGTTTCAACAAAAGGAATAATCAGTAAACATGGGGAATTCACCTTAGGAAAAAAAATCTAAATCAGTAATGCAAGTGCAAGAGAGCCTATGTACTACCAGAGGACATTGTGGATGTGTTTACAAGACACCAATTAGTGCATCGGAAGGCATTACTGCCAATCAACTAATGTAATAATTGACTATATGCAAAAGACTAATGCATTTCAAATGTGATAAAAAGAGTTTGCTTAACCCAGCCACAAAGGTGTTCAAACTCACCCTTTTAATTTCACAATCAGGACAGGCTCAAACAGAAGAGAGAGTCAGTTACTATGTTTCATCTGACAGGTAATAATTTCTTATGATGTGTTGACTTAATTCTCTTGCAATCACATGAACATGCCCTTAATTAAGCACACAAAGGCAATCTGTCCTGACGAGCGGGGGAGAGAGGAAGTACAGTGAGAGATGACAGTGACAGCATCAGACACCGGCTGGCGACTGGGGAATCACAAAGGAATTTTATAACAGATGGAAATGCTGTCCCATGAGGAACAATGATCATGACAGTAAGACAAGGATAAACTCAGATAGGCTGAAGAACTGTAAGAAACCAGTGGGCTATATGAGGAGCTCTACAGAAAATGTTCTTGAATTACGTTGGAAGTAAGTGGAAGATGGAGAGATGCAGAACTACTCTTAGCAGGAAATTAGAACACACAACAAGTGATCCTGGGTGCACAGGGAGGAGTGTGGCCAGTGGTCCAGGGCATTGATCCTCCCCCTCTACTATGGCATGGTGAGGCCACATCTCAAGTGCCTTGTTCACTTCTGGGCTTCCCAGTTCAACAAAGACATGGAAGTACTGGAGAGAGTCCAGTGCAGGGCTACAGAGATGGTGAGGGGACTGAAGCGCCTCTCTTCTTATAAGGAAAGGCTGAGGGACCTGTTTAGCCTGAAGAAGTTTACATCCCTCAGTGTTTACAAATACCTTAAGGAAAGTTGTCAGAGGATGAGGCCAGACTCTTTCCAGTGGTGGGATCACTGAGTGAAAGCTGGTACCTCCCTTACCATGGTCTATTTGTAGGAAAAGGTTATACTGGGACATATTACCAACAACAGAAAATGTTAAGAAGGGCTGGGACAAGAGTCCAGAATGGAATAAACATGGGCTGAAGCCCAGCGGGCAGAATTTAATAAACCAGGGGTACTTAAAGAAACAGTCAGAGACACTTCAAACCCATTAGTAATTATCTTTGAGAACTCTTGGCAATCCCGTAGGACGAGTGAAGGGTAAACACAACATCTATCTTTAAAATGCAGGCCCAGGAGGAGACTGGGAATCCAGCTCAATCAAGCCACCTTCTGTGCCAGGAAAGACCCCTGCCTTCCCTGTTGAGTAATCTGTTTGTAAGTGCTGGGAATATAATGAGGTGATGGGTGCAGGTAAGATGGTTTGCTGAGGAGAAAACACATCAAAACAAACCTGCTTCCTGGCAGATCATCTTGTGGTTTGAGAGGAGGTGGGAGATGAGGTATCACTCTTGTCATTCTCCAGCATGAAATCCTAATTCAAAATCAGCAGAGTGCAGCTGTAGTTCTAGTTAAAATAGATTTGTTATTGGAAACTTTCTTCTGCAAAGTGTGCTCTCAGATACAGGAACATCTCAAAAAGATGCACAGATGGGCCAGGCTTGGGCATCGTTTTGGTCCTACTAATTCTAAGGCAGAAAATACGGAGCCTCACAGTAAGTCTGGGAGGTCTTCGGAGAACAGGTTCAGGTAGAATGCAAATGACTTTATTAAAGCAAACTTTGAATCTGTAGTGCCATGGGGAAAAAGGTGGCTGTCATGGCGTTGGTAGGGAAAGGAAAGCCAGAACTAGGTCATGGGAAGTAATTATTGTGCTTTTTCCAGTGTCCAATTGCCCTTACAAACCAGAGGGAGTCAAGACCGGAGAGGGGTTGGAGGTTTCCAGTGGAGAGTTTTGGTGTGAGTTGTAACCTGTCTGGGGCACAGTTCCCAGCTGGAAGAAACCCAGCATGAAGACCACAAGCACTGCACACAGCAGGGACCTGGGGGCAGAGCTGGACAGCCACATAAACCTGAGAGAATGAAGGTCTTGCAGGAATCACCATGGTGCTGGTCCCAGGATTTGTGGTGTCCCAGCTCCAGCAGGTGCTGGTAAGATTGATCCCCTTCCCAAAGGCCACCCCAGGATTTCATGGCCACAATCTTTAGGGTCTTTGCAAGCTTAGGGGAAAGCAGCACTGTGTGTGCTTGGGTTTTCCTCACACACCTGGGCTTCATGGTTTCCCCCAGTCAGTATCTGTTTATAGGATGGGCCTTTCTCCCTGTGGTTGGGCAAAATAAACCCAAGGAGTGGAAGGCACGGGCTGGGAACAGAAAGAGAACAGGGGCTGATGGAAAACCCACAGGAACAAGACAAATAGGATAAGGTAAACCCTCTCAGTCCAGCTCCCTGGCTAATGGGTGACACAATGCAGGTGAGTCAGCAAGGAGGGAGGGAAACAGTGCCCTCCTGCCCAAGCTCACCACAGGGTCCCTGGCCCCCTTGCCCCTCTGGTTCTGCTGCCAAACCCTGCACACCTGGCACTAAGGGACAGCTTGCAGGTATTTACTCCATCCCCAGCACAGTGTCACCTTGTACTCAGTCACTCCACACCTAAGGGACCCCACCAAGGCATGACACAAAAGCATTATTCATCAGCAGCTGGGAAAGAGGGAAGTTGAGGTTTACTTTCACAAGGAATTTAATTTTTCTTACACCATTCCCTGCCTCAGGGGATGCCTCTGCACGTGGCAGTGAGTAGGATAAGCCAGGACCATCATGAAGGAATCACATCTTCCTGAATCTGAAGGATGTTTTCCCAGGCTAATGATGCTCACCAGTCATGTTGGGCTGCTGCCACAATAGTTTGAGGGGATTCAGGTGGGCACGCTGCCAAATAATGGATTCATACCAACATTTAGGGTTAAGTCAAGTGTCATCTGTCCACAGCTTGAGCCGTGTGAGCCACCCACTACTTCTCCAATTCTTTTACACAGCCTGCCCCCAGGCTGCTCCCCCACATCACTTACTGGTTCAGCAGTGTCCTTTGGAGGGGGGTTCATCTTTGAGCAAAGCCCTCTCAGCCACAACAGGACACTCAGCACAGAGCTATACAGTTTGCTCTGGCCCTGCTCATGAGGTGGGAGCAGGCAGTACCTCATCTCCATTACTCCTCATCCTTACCCCAGAGTGCAAGCAGAGCAGGAGCGGGATATCAGTTCCACAGCTCCCTGCACCTGCGTTCGCACCTTCCTTCCTCGTATTGCCTAAAAGTAGATGGGTTTTTCTGATAAACTGGAAAAGAAAAATCATCCCAACCCACCCAGCTGGCATGGCTGCTGGAATCTCTCCCGAGTATTGAGATGATCAGACCCACCCTAACTTTCTTCCCTGTTCTCCTTGCCCAGCCCAGTATCTCTCTCCACATTTTGCACAGAGGCAGGACTTGGTGCTGCCAGCCCCAAAGTCCCCAGCAAACTGCTGATGACACCCACATACAATCCACCAACAAACCCACACCCAGCCCTCTGAATTCCTCCTCCACAGAGACCCCCTCCACTGCTCACACTCCCCAGGGAAGACACAGCACCCTTTCTCCGGCTCAGTCCTGCAGTGAGTGGCTCAAGGATGTTCTCTGAGAGTTCCCACTTCCACTGCACTGAGTCCACCAGGACCTGACACTCCCTGGGTCTCTTGTGCTGAGACCTGCTCTGGCTGATTCCCTTGAGAACAATCTGTGCCCAGCGCAGAGGTGCACACAAACTGGGGCACTGCTGGGAAAGGGTTAAAACCCCAGCTCTTGCATATTGGTGGGGAATTTTGGAAACCACAAGGAATTCAAGATGCTTTGTAGTAGGGTGTAGAAGGAAACCCAAGGAACCACAGGCAGATTGCTGTGTGGTTTAGGAAGCTCTCAGCTAATTGCCACCTTCCGTCTGAGGCGGTGCTGGACTGTGTAGTAATTTAGATGCAAAACAAGATCAAGACATTCACCTGAACTCAATCAAGCCAGAAAATAGAATTTACATGCAACATATAAACCTGCTTTACAGAGGAGGTCGTAAAACCAGAGACCCTCTGGCCCAAAAGGCAAGGAAACAATTAATGTCTCCTTATGGGAAAGCAACTCCTACACGTACAAGACATCAGATTTAGTGTAGACCCAACGTGTCATGAGGAAAGCAAGCTTTGTGAGGTATTTATGTTATTCAATGAGAAATTATTGTGCAAGAAATACTGTATATCTTGTTGGCTGGGAGCAAAGATGTAGGAGGGTGTTATTAGAGACATTAGAGACATTAGACATGTCATAAAAACACAAGCCTACGTTCTGTTTGAGAAAGATGCTGGTTTGAGAAATATGCTGCTTAGAGAAACGCAGCAGTGGAAGTACAGACAAAAGGCACAGCAGATTTTGTGCAGTACAAAAGTATGTTCCTATGGAGGCACTTTCTATCCCTCAAACATCTCAAGCTGATAGATGTCTGGAAAAGTTTCTATTGTTGGTTATCTTTCTGATTCAAGACTCTAACTAGCCTAGTTATTCCTTAACTGATTTTGATGACAAAACTCTTTGAAGAAGTCTAGTGTGGTTTTTCTTCACCTTACACAAACCTTCGTGTAACTTCTCCTTCACTCCTTTTTTTGTATAAATCTTGGAGTGTTTATGTTTCATAGGCCGAACTGCCATATTGTTAGCATGGTAACTCACAAAACCGAGAGTATTTGCAAGAATCAGGAAATATTTGTTTGGTAGCACATAGACTTCAGGAAATTCAGAAAGACCAGAATTTTCTGAATTTGGGAAATTCAGAAAGACCGGAAGGATATTAAGAAGAGGAAGATAGTGGGATTTAAAACAAATAAATTAAGTGTCAAGATTTACTGTAGAATTAATGTAGTTAAAGACAATTTTCACACTTGAGGACACTCATACACATAGAAAAGTTTATCCAGTTTATTTGGAACAAAATATTCACTTCTGCAAGACCTTGAATGGCATCTCACCTGTTGAAATTCATTCAGATAATTTCTCTACTTTAAAAAAAAAGGAGAAGAAAAAATAATTTTTCTAAGAACAGAAAACTCCAAAAAGGTATAAGCTGAAAATTTCAACAAATGAACTCCACAAGGACACTGACTCATTGCAAGGACACAGAGGTAACACAAACAACCTGTTTCAGATCCAGACAAGTATAAAATAATTGCACTTTATTTCTTATTTGAGTCTTTGAAAAGAAGTGATCATAAAATACCTCTGAACTGAACATGTAAATGTGTCCTCTATCCTCATCTCTCAGCACTCATCACACCCTCTCTGTAAACAACCTCAGCAAGACAAATAACTGAAATAAAAGAGTTTATCACATAGCACAATTTCCAGACTCAGCAAGATTTTAGCAAAATGACATATCAGAGGCTTCTGTGTTCTGGGTGGGGCAAAGCATTTAAAACACTACCCACAAATCAGACTGTCACCTTCGTAGATGTTAATGGATTTTTTAAACATTCTCATTAATTCAGCATATCCCTGTTAATCTCATGATTGGGACATTTTCCTCAAGATGAAACATAAACAAAAATTTCAATGAGAAAGAAACTCAGTAGGATTTGGCTGTGCTTTAGCTGGCTACTGAGGTTTCAAGACAAGTCTTTAGATGACTTCTTCTGACTAATAGGCTTAGAGGACTTCTTTGATTTCATAGAGCTTGTTAATATCACCTGTGCTTGTGCATTCAGCCTGTGAGTTTTATTCTGGACATGCCCATAAGGATTCTCCAACAAGGAAATGGTGAAGCCTCCTATCTACTGCTGATACTTGCAGCTCTTCTACTAATGTGGGCAAAAGAGTGAGCCCAGTTAGAGCTGTAATCCCTGCAAGGCCTTTCTGCAAAGGGGATACAGAAAACGTGAAACACACTTCGCTGTCTGCTTACTTTAACATCCTAAAAAACACCTTTGTCCCAAAAAACCATGGGCAAAAACATGCAGAAAACCCTCAGTTAAAACCACAAACCACAGTTAAAAGACAGCATCTTAGGAAAAATAAGGCAGTACATGCCAGTGGCCCGAGTGGTGCCCACGCTGAGGTGAGATGCTGGAAGCTAAAGTGGGTCAATGAGTTATTGCATTCCAGAGACAATGGCTGCCCCACTTCCAAAATGTGCCCTGAATTACCAAAGCCTTTTGGCACATCAGCCCAGAGTTTCACAGACAAGAAGATTTTAAAACTGCAAATGAACTGCAATTAATGGGACAGGATTAGATCCAGAATAGCAAGACGAAAGAAAGCCCCTGCCCTTGCTCTGAAATTACAGAGAACCTGGATCCGCCCAGGTGAAGTGCAAGTGTCTCACCTCACCTAGATCAGCCTCATTAAATCCCTGTCCTCAAAACACTTTCCAGCTCCATCATCTCTTCTGCTCTTTCTCCTCCCTTTCAGTGAGACCTCTCAGAAGCACGGTCTCTCTAAAAAAGCTACACATATTGCAAGACTTTATCCAGTTCCCAAACATATTCTGTGATTTTGTGATTCAGTGATCTCTACTCGCTAGCAAATAGAGGTATTGTAGTGAGTAATAAGCAGCTTTTGCTTTCTTCAAGCCACTGCAAGTATTTTTAGAGGAATCAGATCCTTGTCAAACAACAGCAGTAGCATCACAACCAAGCTTCCTGGAATTATCTTTTGTCTTGCTGCTACCAGGTAAAATTCAAGATAATGCAGATTAGCAGAGAGGTGGATGACATTCAGGATGTTTGTCAGCATTGTGAAAAGTTAGGATCAAATCTGAGGCCTGGGTATTTAACTCCCAGAATCAACATTCCAGGCTTGTGATGCAGAATCATAGAAAAATGGAGCTGGGGATGGCTGCCTAGCAATTCATAGATACCTGGGGCTGGATTAGTGGATTAGTATTGCTCAATATACTTTTACTAATCCAGAAAAGGAAGTGAGCAGTTAGGTGACAACCCATTCACTGCTCACACCCTTCTCAACTGTGTTTATGAATACATTAAATAGCAGTGACCATAAATTAACACTAGTTAGTTACATAATCGTAGAAAACTGGGATGCAAAGTGACCTGGAGAGAGCCAAGAAGGGGTCAGCCCTAACCTTGTGTTTACAGACTGATGTTTATCTAGCCTGTTCTTTGAGATTCCCATGCTGGGAATTGCAAGCCTACCCAGATCACACATTCCAGCACCTAGAGATCTCACTATCTTCAAAATTTCCTCCATTGTCATGTGCACTCTCCTAACTTTCTACCTCCTCAACCAAGAGAACAGGTTCTTCCTTCTATTTTAGGCATATAAAAGTTGGCATTGGGCCCCTTTCACTCTTCTCTGTGAAACAGGAGTGGTTCGTTGTCTCTCACTTCAGTGTTGAGCCCCAAGTTATTTTGCAAGGACAGACCATTTTAGAGATATTATATCTCTAGGCAGTCCTAAAGCATATAGAAACTTGCTTTTCTTACTCACCTTTTTCAGACCATGTACAAATAGACCAGAAGACAATAGGCCACAGTCTGAAAAACCCCTGCTCTAGACCCTGGTCCCAGTCATGTTCCCTAACCCGCAGTCTCTTCTGTTGCATTCCTCTGTGCCCTCTCCCACTGGTACATAACCTTCCTGAAGGGAAGTGCCTAGAGCTGGTCATATTTCTGCCATGTAGGCATGATCCACACTAAAAAATCTTTGGAACTATTGCATGTGTCCTACAAACAATGCTGTTCTTTATACATCCCAAGGATGATTAAATTTCCTTTACTTTTTGCAACACCATGACTCTGTTGACTTATGGTCAGCTGATAACTGCTCCATCTGCAAAGCCCTTTCTGTACAGCTGCTGCCTTCCCAGATGTCTGCCTCTCCCTTGTTTGTACAAAGGATTATTCCTGCATCCACATCAAATCCTGCCCCTTCCTCCTTGAAATGCATCCTTTCTCTCTCGTCAGAGCTAACAAATACAGTGAGCAAAGAACTGATGGGGCTGGGCACACCACAGTGAGCAAGGAGGGACAGAATGGAAATAAAACTCTATATTGTCAGCTGAAAAAGAAAACATTTTAATTATTCAAAACAGGCTTAGTTCTGCTGAGAGACCTGTCTACCACAGTGGTCAACTCACTGGCAATATCTGTTCCACCTGTGATCAGCCACATTGTTCATTTTTTAATTAAAAAACACTGTTTCCAACTAGGAATTTCTCCCAATGCCTCCTAGTTCCTTGTTGATGTTCTGCAAGTCACACATCTCTCGTAACAGTGTGGACAAATGAGGTGGGATTGTAATGGCAGCACCACACAGCTCTGGTTACCGTGGATGAACAAGGAAGTTCAGGCAGGGATTCCCAGAACCAAAAGTGAAAAGTGTGGTTTCCCAGGTCCTGAAGCTGTACCCAAGCACAAGCTGCCTCCCTGCAAAAGCCTCCCCTGACCAACACCCACTTGCACATCTCATTTCACCTGTGGAGGGAAGTGAATCTCTGAGCTCCCAGCAAGGTGGAGCTTTAACATCTACCTGGGGCTTTATGCCTCAGCTGCTTGGCAGGTGAAGTGGATAAAACAGGCATCTCTCAACAGCAGTGACTAGGAAACCCATCAGTGTTCCTGGCCTTTCATATGCACCTTTGCCAAAGCTGAAATTCAAAGCAACATCGCAAGGAACGGGAGGATGGATGAACGAGAGAGAATTTTCTGTAATATTTATGCTTCTGGGGTTTTTATCAAAAGGGTTAAGTCTGGAGGGTTTTGACTTCATAACTTCATTCTGAAATGCCCCATGGGCCAGAGGGGTGTGAGGTGTCTCATGTAGGGGGGGCCTTACAGACCCTGACCACAGGGAGGTCAGGACACCCCACCTCTACAGGTGGTGAGGACAAACCAAGAAGATCCATGAAACCTCTGGACATGCCCATCTCATATAAATTGTCCTCTTTAATTTTGCTCCATGCTGAAGAAAATTTTAACAGGCATCAAGCACCTCAGGCAGTTCAGATCACAGATAAAGATGACGGAAGGGTCCATCAGGTTTTCTGCACATCTTCTTCCCTTCATACCAGGATCTCCTAATGACTACAACCTCCCTGACTAATTGGACTTCAACTGACAGGCTGAGAGAGTTGGGGCTGTTCAGTGTGGAGAAGGCTCTGGGAAGACCTTCCAGTACCTAGAGGTGCTTCAAGAGAGCTGGAGAGAGATTTTTTTACAAGGACATGGAGAAATAAGCTAAGGAGGAAGAGGTATAAACTGACAGATGGCAGGTTTAGGTTAGATATTCGGAATCCTTGTCTGTGAGAGTGATTGGGAAGTGACACAGGTCGCCCAGATAAGCTGTGAATTCTCCATCCCTAGAAGTGTTCAAGGCCAGGCTAGGTGGGATGCTATGAACTGGTTCACTGATAGCAGCAGTGTTAATATTAATCACTTGGATTTCAATAGCAGGTGGACCTTCGAGTGACCTGGACTAGCGGAAAGATTCCCCTCAAAGTCTCTTCCAACCCAAACCATTCTATGATTCTATGACTGAGGAGTGAGTGCTTTGGCACTCAAATGCCTTCAGCCTTCCCTGCTGTAGTTTATCATGCAGGACACTGCACACACCCCACAGTGCAGACTCCCAAGTATCAGGTTCTCTTGCCATTGCGAAATACTTGTAGTTTAAAAGTACACAAAAGAATGTAAAATCCTGAGTTTTTCCACAAGCACAGCTTCTGTAGCATGAACGAGCAGAGCAAGGGCCCCGGGCTCAGAGGTGGACGGGGCAGTCTCACCTCACCAGGCTGTGCACATCATGACTGGCCATAGCCATGCTTGCACCACATGCCCCCAACCTCAGCAAGAACAACCCAACCTCTCCCAAAACGGAGGGGAGGAAGGCTGGAGAGGGCTGATGAGAGCACCTGTGAGGCCCTGGGATGCTGCATCACCGCCATTTGACCATCCCCTGGGAGAACTCATGCACTGGCCACACAGTGACACTAAGCCAGAGCGAGAGGGCCCCACGGTTATTTTTCTTTCTTTTGGCATCTGCAGTGCATGTTTCCAGCCCATTAGCTGTTCTGTCACTGCCTAGGTGTGGATGATTCTACTCCTGGGGCGCAGATGAAGCCCCATTGATGGATTAACCACCTCAATAGGCATGAATGGCAGGTATGATTTGTGCACTCAGCTGCCAGGAGGAATTGGATTCTAATCTCATGCCAATATGGGTCATATCCTCAGCTCACAGCCTGAATCACATCCTCACCTCACATTCCTGACCCACCTTCTAGCACAGTCCAGCCTCACTGGCAAGGAAATGGTGAGGGCTGTTTCAAGAGCATCAGACACAGCAAAGGGGGAGCCTGAGAGTCCATTGTAACTGGTGGAACATGAATGAAGCTAAGCCCCCTTTAAACCCGGCCCACAGAAGGAAAATCTTAAGCCCTGCCTTCTTTCTTTTTAAGGAGTTTAGAGAGATCTTTCTGGAGATGGACATGGATGAAGAGACATCAAACCACAGCAGCATGCATTTGCTTTCCTGGACCCCTAACAACACACCCTCCCAGGAACAGCAAACCCATTCACATAAAAGGAATCAGGTCTGGCCCTTGGTTTGGTGAGTGCCCTGCAAATAAATTACATAAAAAATCTCTGATTACATAAAGTGCATTGCACAATGCATTATATAAAGCTCAGGTCATGGCTTAATCAACCAGCATTCAGCTCTCTTACATCAAGAAAAATTAATCTGAGAGGGCAGCAAGGAAGGGGGAGGAAAAGGAGGATGCTCTCCCTCTCTTAGGGAGGCGTATGGCATGCACGTGGCACACGTGCACACTGGGAACACCTCCATCCCCCAGCCAGACCAAAAGGAGCACCTTCCTACCAAACTCTAGCTTTTGGCTCAAAGGCCACCTGCAGGATACCTGAACAGGAGGGGAGATTTATGCATCCCTCAGAAAACAGACCCATAATCACAACCACCTCACCATTTACCTTGTCTGGCTCTAATGGGATTGCCCAGAGGCACAGAGTGTCCATCAACCACTGTAATGCACCTTGAGGGGAGGAATGAGAAGCTCCTCATGAATGCGTTGCTCAAAAAGGCCTGGTTTTCTCTTCTGACACTTTTTGATTTCAAATCAGCAGGAAATATCCATGGGGAATGTTTCAATGCTGACAGTGATTGAGGAAGTTTCACACCAACAGATAGAAAGCAAAACAAACGGAATTCTATGCTGAATCTGGTGCCAGAGGTCCCCCTGAGATACATAACCAAAGCCAAAGGTCCCAATTCTCTGCCCTAATATACAGGTTTTTCCATAAAAAGAATTTGGGTTTCATAGTTTTTAAAGCCCAAGAATGACATTAAATTAGTCACAGGATTTCCAATCAATCCACCATAGGGCTGGCAGGTGGGACCTGTTCTTTTCTTGGAAAACTTTGCTCTTGGAGAACCCTGAGGCTACCTGTGGTTTTAATACAACTCTTTCAATCAGTTTCAACAGGTCTTGTACAGGATTTTGAGCATGCAAGCACTTCAGGGTAAGAAACAACTGCAGAAGTTCCCACCATGTCTTGCAGAATCAGATTGAATCAGCAGGGGACTCGGTGAAAATAATTTTCACTACTGCAGGTTTCAGTGATAATTGCACCCATTAAATAGGAAAAGCAAAAAAATCTATAGGGAATGTATGCTGAAAATAAACAGTGAGGTTTCAGCCATGCTTTGAAGTAGCATGGAATGGCCCAGAGGCAAAAATTGGTCCATTGTGCCAGACAGGCAGAGAACTTTCCTGTACCAATGGAGAGGCAGAAAATTGCAAGAAGAGGAGAAAAGCCCTTTTTGATGGTTGATTTTGCAGCTGGGCTGTTTCACGGAAGCTGAAATTCTGAAAGAAGTGATGGGGATGCAGGAAACAGCAAGGGCAGCGCAGATAAATTCTCATGGCATATTTCTAAGCCTTGGAGGCAGATGGTTTCTAATAGCTCTTCCCATGAGAATGGCCATAAAGGAACCTAAGAGGAAATAGAATTTTGTGTTCTGTCATCTTTCCTCTGCTCACAGGAGCACCAGCTGTTGCCAGGGGAATATTAGAGGTGGGCCAATTGGATGTCGCACAGATAGAGGGGTGTTACACCTCCCTGGCACTTCCCAACAGAGCTGTCAGCACATTTAGGGGGAAAAAAGCAACAAAACAAACCAGAATCTTGCCCTGTGTAATAAAATCCAAGAGGAAATTGTGAAAGGCAAGAAGGGAACCTGAGCAGAATCCCTGTGACCAGCCATTCCCAGGGAGGGAGTTGCCACCATGTCTTCTGTGGAAAGGAATGAGTCAAGGAGAAGTTACCACAGACACGATGGAGCATGCAGATGTGCACAGAGCTTTCCTCCTGGGGTGATGGGAATAACTCAGTAGACCCTTCTTGCAGCCAAGATCTCCACGGGTGAGGTCAAACATGTCCTCAGGAGTCAAGGATTCTGCAGACAGATCAACATGCTGAAGCCTGGATGTGGCATTGGGAGAAATTCAAACACTTGGAGCCTGCCTGTGCCCAAAAACCATTGTAATAGCAATGAGTTTGGGTCGAAGGAAGACAATAAGGAGTTTTTCCTCGCTACTCCTTCCACTCATCCTCCTTTTCTTCCAAAAATGGTGTTATCTGGGGGTTATTCAGTACACAAAAGCTCTCTGTGCCAAGGCTAGATTTCTGAGTCACTAGATGAAAAGCAAACCTATGCCACCAGGGAGATAATGCCTGTAATGCAAGAGTGAGAGAGCTCTTGCACAAGGTGCTGGGTTCCTGACAATCACTGCCCCACACCTGGCCAAAAGCTGTGGGCTTTAGTGCTCCACGTGAAGTTCCCTGGGTAGACACAAGATGCCAACCCATGGGACTCTCAGGCTGGCTACACCTCCTGTTTGTCCAGTTGGGAAACTGGTTCTGCAGCATGACCAGGAAAACCTGGCCTCAGCAGCAATGCCTGCATCAAATCCTCCCTTTGTGTGAAATGACATTGAACAGGTGCC
Source organism: Turdus rufiventris (assembly GCA_013186435.1). Lineage (NCBI taxonomy): Eukaryota > Metazoa > Chordata > Aves > Passeriformes > Turdidae > Turdus > Turdus rufiventris. The sequence goes on along the minus strand of PYHW01009372.1, from coordinate 138,726 downwards.
TCCACTGAGGCTTTCTCCAAACAGTCTGTGCCACCCATACCTCCATCCCACACGAACTGTGTTCAGAGGAACCCAAACAGACTTTGCACTGTGACCTGGGGACATAATCACTCACAGAATTCTCGGTAAAATCAGGCTTTGCAGCTTGTATTAACACAAAGGTCCCATCAAAGCCAGGTGAAAGAAAACAGAATTTAACCACAAGGTCTCCTAGTTGGTCCTGGTGAGCTTTAGTTGCAGCCAGGGAATCCAGAATCATGCTTGATGCACAGGCTGACAGCTCACAGGGCTTTTTGTCTCTGTGAGCTGTAGCACAGGGTTGCTCAGATGCAAAAGGGAGGTGAGACCCTCTGGCTGCAGAGGAGCCCTCCCCGTGTGGCACCAGGGAATTCCCAAGTAAGGGAATGGATGGGGAAAAACACACTTTGCACCAAAGAACAAGGCTCAGAGACTCTGCTTAATCTCAGGGTCAAACCATGTGCCAAAGCCAAGCCAAGCCACAGAAAACACTAATGGCACATTCCTGGCCAAGAATCATCTGTTTTGATACAAGGCACTGCTCAGCTAGGGTTCCTGCCTGCACACTGGCCCATCAGGCAAACCCTCAAAGTTTTGCCAGGCCTCAGATACAATGCAGGAGTCAGCTCCTTCAGCCTGTGGTCTTCACCTGAGGACCAGAGGATTTCATATTCAAATCCCTTCTCTCCTCCAAGAAATGAGACACAAAGTAAAATGATCAACCCCCAGGCTAACAGCCCCTGTGAGTGTCAGACAGACACAGGAGAGATATCCATATCTCTCCTTTGGAAATCTCTCTCACCTTGCACAAAATAACCTGAAAGAGAACACACAAATCACTTCCATGATGGGCATGGCAGACAGCTTTCAGCAGGACAGCTGGCAAGAGCCCTTCACCTCAGCGCCCTCTCACTCAAACATACATGAAAGGCTTGTGTTCCAGCCTCTGCAGATGGGAAGGGAGCCAGACCTGGATCTCCTGAAACCACAGGGTGGATGGGATAGACAGGTAAAAACATAGAAAATAGGAAGATAGCCAGGGAAGGAAAATAAGCCAGCTGTAGGAGAGCACAGACCAGGACTACACACCTTCCCCAGACTGGAACAAGAAGGGATAGAAATGGAGGGTATTTGGCATATTCTCAACTTGCAGAATTTTGAGAATGTGGAGGAGTCCCCTGCTGTGCAGTGTACAGAGTCCAGGCCAGCTAACACCATGTTTCTAGATGGGAAAATCCGCTGGGGTTGCCCCCAGCACTCCCCTTCCCCCGGCATCCCAGGGGAGCACCATCACCTGCATGTGACCAGATGCATCCCAGAAGCCCCACAGTAAAGTCCACCCCTCCCCAGGCTCTATCATTATAAAGAACCCCTTGTTTTTGGTGTCCCATGCCTGGCTTAGGAATGGCAGTGGAAAGTGATATATGTGTATAGAGGGAGACAGCAGTGGCATCCAGAGTGATAGCTACCACTGGACTTAATTACACAGGCATCATTGTATACTTTTGGCCACAGAAAAATATTTGCCAGCACTTTTCTGTCATATTTGTTAGTTGTCATGAAACTTAAGGCATTTTCGGGGTCTGATCAATATGCACAAGGTCAGACACAACATAAAGCTGTGACAAAAATAATCCATAACCTGTGAAAGGAGGAATCCCAAGTGACTTGCAGCAAGGAAGACCTGGTCTGCCTGGCTCAACTCAGCCAACAGACCTCAGATTTTAGTGACACTGTGCTGCTCAAAAGCTCTAACTTAGAAGGGATTCACTGCTCAGGGGAGACCCTTTGCATGTCAGATTTTGGCCAGAGCAGAAGCAGCAATGTCGATGCAGAGCTCATGTGAGAAGTGCTGCAGAGCCAAGCTGGTGATGCTGTGTGCATGGCTTGAGACAGAGAAGACTTTTCTACCACCTTCCTTGCTGCTTTCCTCATAAAGCATGGGGGAAACACCAGCACAGTCTTGAGGGCAGGAGGAAGCAGGTTTGTCAGGCAGCTCAGTAAGTGGGCCTCTTCTTTGTGATCCTTTTCAGTCTTTTACCTTTTCAATTCTATTGTTCATCTGTTGGCAGAGCTTTGGGGCACTACTTGCTGCCCCTCTCATCCTCTATGACCTCTTTGTTCAAGGGCACTGAGACTACCCAAGGCAAGGGAAGCTGACATCTTGGAGGCATGGACAGAGTACAGACCGTGAGGTAACATGGGAACACTCACCTTCCTGTCCTTGGGTCACCCAAGCACACCTTGCACCTTCAGCTGTTGCTGTGTACTCTCCTCTCTCTGCTTGTGGGGTTTGGCTCCATCTCACATCAAGATCAGTGATAAAAGCAGGGAATAAATAAATACAGTAAATTGAGAAAGATCAGCTCATCAGGCCAAGTGCAAATGCTACAGAGTCATCCTGAAAGCATCCTGTAACGTGCAAACAGGAACTGATAGAGATCCTCTTCCAAGGGCTGAGCTTGTTCGTAACTGATGGATTCCCTTGGCCAAAACCACCTCCTGCATATCTGGGTGTGAGCACTCCTATCTGCTGCTGCATCGTGCACAGCCCAGATCTCTCCTGGGCCGAGGGCAATTCTCAAATTGGAGAGAATGGAATCATCAATAGGGGCAGATCTGTTGTCCTCATTAGCCCATCCTGTCAGGGAGCATTTCAGGACAAAAGCGAGAAAAGAAACATGCCTTTTTATCTTGTCACATTCTTGCATATGGAAGGGAATAACTGGATCCCTGTGGCAAGTTCTGCCTAGCAGAGCAAGCCCAGCTGCAGAACACCACACTGCAGCCCACATAAACATCATCCTGGGAAGATCTCCTGGGAGTCACAGCACAAAAGGGCTCTGTGCCTGGCAACAACTACAACAGTGGAAAAAAATCCTCACTCTGGAGCCTGGGTGTCAAGGCGCTGTAACAGTTAGTCTCAGCAACTCATTTCCTTGCCCCGAGGAAGCTGCACCATGGGAAGCCACCTGAATCCTCTCAGAAGTGCTATGATGGGGAGGGTGCTCAGTAAATCACGCCTCATCTGCACTGCACAGGGCATTGATGAAAAAAAGGACATCTTAGGAACCCTCAAGGGTGAGAAATGAGGCAAAACAGCATCAGGATGAAGCAACAACTTGGGCAGCAAAAGACATGAGCAGGAAAACCTGCTTTTGGGTCAGATTCCTTAGTCCAAGCCAGATCATCCCCCTCTATCCACTCCTGTCATTATTGCTGCTGACCTGACCAGGCAAACTGACATCCAGAGACCTGCACAAGGCAGATGGACAGGAACCATCAAAGCTGACCACTGGCATCACTCAGGCTGAAGAGCTCCACCCTTGCATGTCTGGTTTGCATGGCCAGCTTGTGGTAGCAGAGGGAGCAGCTTCTGTGAGAAGCTTCTGGAAGCTTCCCCCATGTCTGGCAGAGCCAATGCCAGGCAGTTCCAGGATGGACCCAGCACTGGCCAAAGATGGGTCAGTCAGAAATTACAGTAATGCCTTTGTGATAAATTATTTAAGAAGGAAAAAAAAAAGTTATTGCACAGGTATAATTGCATCCAGAGAAGAGCAGGGTGAGCCCATGTGTGAGGATCAGCCCTGCAGACATTTAGGGCAGTGCAGAAGGAGGGGCAGGAGCTGCTCCGGGCTCTGGAGCTCAGATTCCCCTGCAGCCCCTGGAGCAGCCCATGGGGAGGCAGCTGTGCCCCTGCAGCCCAGGGAGGGCACGGGGGA
>PYHW01009372.1:87598-134936 GCA_013186435.1 Turdus rufiventris | reverse complement strand
AGCCCAGGCTGGAGCAGGGGGATGCCCAAAGGGGGCTGTGACCCCACAGGATTCCTGTGCTGGAGCAGGGTCCTGGCAGCACCTGTGGAGAGAGAAGCCCAGGCTGGTGCAGGTTTGCTGGTAGAACTCCCCTGTGGGGGACCCAGGCTGGAGCAGCCTGCTCCTGAAGGATTGCAGCCTTGGAAGACTGAGCCACAGCCCTGGGATGGACTCACACTGGAGATGTTCATGGAGAACTGTCTGCTGTGGGAAGGTCCCCACGCTGCAGCAGAGAAAGAGCTTCTCTCAGGAGCAGCAGCAGGAACAATATCATGACCATAATCCCCATTCTAATCTCCTTGTGGCACTGTGGGAAGAGGTAGAGCTGGGAAAGAGGGAGGGGTGGGGGGAAAGTTTCAAGATTTATTTTACTTTTCATGATCCTGCTCTGATTTTGGTTAGTAATAAATTCAATTAACATTTTCAGTTCAAGTCTGGTTTGCCTGTGACAGTATTTGATGAATGATCTTTCTGGGTCCTTATCTTGGGTCACTAACTTTTGTTATATTTTCTCTTGTCCAGCTGAGCAGTGACAGAGCAGATTTGGTGGGTGCCTGGCATCCAGCCCTGCAGTTCCCAGCCTAAGCCTGGCCATCCTCATGGCTAGGATTTGGTGAGCTCCTTGGTGAGGCAGTAGTGTGCTCACCACCTCAGAAAAGCACCCAAAGAGCTTTTAGTAGCCAGGATCTGCTGTGGGTATTCACAGCTCTGAGGGATGGCCCAACAAACCCTGATTCCCTGCCTTTGTTCCTTTAGGATTCTGCACTTTTCCCTGCTGCTGTCATCTTGACCATCACAGCTCTGTCCGCAGTCTCACCTTTCCCAGCATGGCCATTTCTCACAGCACATGGATTACCCAGGTAAGGCTGGAGAGGAGGGCTAGGAGGGATGGCTTCCCCATGCCTTTTGCTTGAGCTGTTCCACCTCACATGGTAATAAATCAATAAATAAACAAATAAAATATGAAAAAAGGGTCCCTTGAGCCAAGAATGTGTAATAGTGAGTGCAGCTCCACCCTGAGTCACCTCTGCTGTTAGACAGGACAGGAGGGCTGAAGTTTCACACAACTTGAACACGAAGGACAGTCTGGCATGGGCACCCCATGTCAGGGGAGCATCTCCGACAGGGTCAGAGACACACAGCCCTCAGGGACAGCCCAAGCCAAAGCCTGGGAGGAGAAAACATGATACATGGTTCTCAGCTGCTTGTCTATTTGACATTCAGCAGGATCCCTTCCAAGTCTTGGGGAAGCTGTCCCTGCCTGTGGTAGATCTCCTGGGAAACAAGATAATCTTTTAGGTCCCTTCTGACCAAACCATTCTGTGAAATCCCAGCTTAATGGGGTCAAGTCAAATCTGCCTGCAGAACCAGGATTCAACCTGTGCATAGACAGCACAGCCAGTATTTGACTATCCACTGGAGAGGACTCCTTGGATGTGTTGCTGATGAAATCCCTAGATGAATACAGGAACTTCTCATGCTGGTGCCACAATCCCACTGGAAAGAGTAAAGGCAAATCCACCCTTGGATCAGTCCATGTGTTTTATGCTGCTGTAGAGAGAAGCTTCCACCTGCTCTGCCTTTTCTAACATTTCCCTGTGTGTCCCTGGATATGTAACATGGCACAGAGGAAGCACTAAGAATGACAGTCCTTGTGGGACCCACTAGATTCAGGATGCCAGCTCGAGCCTCTCTGCTCCCACCCCAGAACTGGATGGTGGTCACCCAGCCGCCCTGGGAGGAGTGTGGGGAGTCCAGTGCTGCCCTGCAGCCCCGTAGCCCTCCCAGCTGGTTTGCCAGATGCATGAGCTGAAGGCATAAGCTGAACACGTACAGGGAGTTTCCCTCTGAGGGCTTTGCAGCCCATTTTGGGGTAACACAGGCATAGGCTGCCCTAGTGGGCAGTGCAAGAGGAACTATGCCCATCGACCTCCCAGGTTAGCTATTTTTGTTGACAGTGCACACAGACAAATCCTGTCTTCTCAAGAATTCCGTGTGGGTGATCCCCAAACAGACCTCAGATTCTCTGGCACCAGTTGCAACATTCCTGCTGTGCACACTGAGCTCTGCCTCAGCAATGCTCAAAACCTCAGCAATTCAGGGACAAGAAAAACAAATTTCTGCTCTCAGGATCCCCAGAGAGCTGCTCTGGTAGTGAACTCACCTTTGTTGTCTACAGCAACTCCCAATGGAGGCTGTGGAGTTTTTTTCCTGGGAGATCAACACCTTCTGGAGGGCGGCAGTGCATGCGCTGGCACGGCTGAGGGCTGCCCTGACTCACACTGAGACCTGTTTGCCCCAGGGCTACCAGCTCCAGTCATAAATCCCAGCCTGAGACAGGCCTGCCAGTGTGCTTGGCCCAGCCAAAATTCCTGCAGAAAAGCTAATACTAATAAACGAAGGTTTTCTGGAAGTGCTGGCACAAGCCAGCAGGATGTTGCATTGTGGTTTCAGGTGAAACTCAAGACATGCGAGTCCCCCGGCCAAGTTTCGCCACTGGGTTTCAGTGTCACCCTCAGCAGCCTCCACTGCAGGACACAGGGATGTTGGGCTGGGAGCACAGCCAGATCCCCAGCACATCCAAGCTGAAGCAGTGCATTGGTTCAGGAGGCAAAGGGGAGCTGGTCACCCCTGTAGCCATAATGGCAGAGCTCCCTGGCAGCCTCCAGGACCTCAATTTCATCTCACTCCCCAAAATGTGGTAAGGGAGGAAAGCCAGCCCTCTCATGCTCAGGACACAGGAGAGGCACATGTGAGTGGCACCTGGCTGACAAGCCACACAGTGCAGCTGGGACCTGGGTGGGCAGCCCACACAGCTCCACCACCAGCCTGACTTGCTGCAGTGATTACTGCACCTCAGGCAGCCTCCACGCTGAGTGACCCCTCCATCCCTGTCAGCAGCACTGCCACTGGGAGCTGCAAGCCCAAAGCCTCCTCTTGCTGCTCCATCTCTCATCCTGCATCTCCAAAACTGCAGCTTGTGGATGCAGGGCTGCTTGCTACTGAGCAGGCTGCTTTCTCCAGCTGCCACCACCAACAGATTTTTGCCTATGCAAAACTGCCACCCCCTACTTCCAGGGGTCATAAGTTTGTGGGGGAAATCCCTCCAGTCAGGCAGGGCTCTTCTGTCCTCATCACAGGAGGGATGGCAGCTTTGCAGCATCCCATTTTCATGGAGCTGCCTCACAGCAGGAGAGGTGCAGGAGAGGCCTTGAAGAAGTGTGTTACAGGCTGATAATTTTTCTTGGACCACTCCTGAGCACCGGCAATCCTTCAACACTTGGAAGAAAACCCTCTTGGCTGCTTTGAACATTATTGTTCAAGCACAGCAGAGGGCACATGGAAATATTTTCATGCTCAGGAACATGTCTTGTTGGAAGAGGGGGAACGAGTGGCTGGACTCATGTCCCTGCTTCCAGCACTGCTGGTGATTCATCCTGTGACTTGGGTCCCATTGTTCCACAAACCACCCCATGTCCAGCTGAAGTGGGAAGATAAAGGCAGACATGTCACCACACTGCCAGACCATGTCTGCAAGCCATTTTACAGCACTTTACACGTACAGGTGGTACAGATTGCAGCCTTAAAAGGGAACTGACAGATTTGCCCCCCCAGCCTGGCTCTGGGTAGGTGAGGGAACAGCAGCTGCACTGGGGAAATGGTGTAAGCCCAGCCAGGAGCACAGGTCTGGAAAAGGCCAATGCTTTTCCCCGTGGTGGCTGCACATAGCCACACCTTGGGATGGACATCACTGGGGTGAGCAGGGGGTGCCAAATGCAATTTTGGATGCTGCGTTGGTTGATGGCTGAGATCCACGTTCATGGCATGGAAAAGAGCAGGGGAAGGAATCCTGCAAGTCCATATGGCTGTGTATCAGCATGCCATCCATCCTCCTGCCTCCCACAACAGGGACAGGCTTCCTCTCTCTTCAGGGTCATTCCCAGACCCATGGCTGTGATGTCCCACTCATTCCCTGCCCAGACCCCATGCTTCCCCCGAAACTCCCTCCTCATGTGCTGCTCACACCCTCCATGTCTCATCCTACCTGCCTCGAACCGTTGGTGCTTCAGGGCAGGGAAAGTATCTCATTGCCTCCTCCTTTCGATGGGCTGTGGCAAATTGCTGGTGCTAAACAAATTGCAGCTCCTGCCAAAAATCATCGCTGTCGTGGGGCAGGAGCTGGGAGCATTACTCACCCAGGGAATTGTATTTGCCTGTGTCAAAAAGGGCTGGGGGCTGAAGCTGCCTTGCTTGCTCTCTGCTACAGGCCAGTGGCAACATGGCACAGGCCAACAGTCCCTCAGCTGCATATTCCAGGGAAAGGCGTGTCATTCCCCAAGTCCTCACCACCCTCCAACAAAAGTGAAGGAAAGGCATACCTCTATAAGGTATGGGGCAGACATAAGGCAGGGCATTACCTTGCCCTGCAACCATGCAAGGGAGGGACATGAAGTCTCCTTTAAAGGACATAAGGGAAAGGAAATGTCCTTGGGATGGGACCACCTGGAGATGAGGTCCTGGTGCTGTGGCAGCAGGAAGAATGTTAACCATCTACACCTTCAGGCTGTACTGGGAGGGAGCACGGGATTTGGTTGCCAATTATTCCACCTGGCTGAGCCTTTAGCAGAAGATAATCCCCACTGACAAGATCTAACAGCAAGGGCTGGCTCAGCCCTGCATTGTAGGACACCCCTTGCACCATGCAGTCCTGCCCTGTGAGTCCTGATCCCACTGGATGGAGGAAAGGCACCCCCCATCCTCTCTAATCTTCCTTTGGCTTGGGGAACAGCCGTGTTTTGGGACAGGGTCTGCTGGTCCCTGGTATCCTTACAGAGCTAGCTGCCATACATAGCCCCTCATCCCTTCCCTGTAACACTGCTAAGGTCTCCCATCATGCAGAAGGACATGGTCACCCCATGGCAGCATCTCCAGCCCACAGCCATGGTCTTGCCCTGCATTGAGACAAAGCAGGTCAACATTCCACCAGACCAAGCCTGGCTACCATGTGTGTTCACAAAATCACAAAATAAGCTGATTTGGAAGGGGCTCAAAAGGATCATCAAGTCCAGCTCCTGGCCTTGCACAGAACCACCCCAAGAGTCAAATCATGTGCCCAAGAGCATTGTCCAAACACTTCTTGAGCTCTGTCAGGCTTGGTGCTGTGACCATGTTCCTGGGGAGCTGTTACAGTGCCCAGCCACACTCTGGGGAAGAACCTTTTGCTGATATCCAACCTAAACCACCCTTGACACAACTTCAGGCCATCCCCTCAGGTCCTGTCACTGGTCACAGAGAGAAAAGGTCAGTGCCCCTTCTCTCCCCATCATGAGGAAGTTGTAACTCTGATGACATCTGCCCTTAGTCTCCTCCAGGCTGAACAGACCAAGTGACTTCAGCTACTGCTCACATGGCTTCCCCTCAAGGCCTTCATCATCCTTGCTGCCTTCATTTGGATGCTCGCTAATTGTTTTGTATCCTTGTACAGGCACCCAAACTGCCCCCAGTACTCGAGGTCAAGCCACCGCAGTGCAGAGCAGAGCAGGACAATCCCTCCCTTGCCCAGCTGCCCTGATGCCCCCAGGACAGGGATGTCTCTTCTGGCTGCCACAGCACTGCTGCCTCATGTCCAACTTCTCATCAGCCAGGACCCCCAGGTCCCCTTCCCTGGCACTGCCTTCTGCATCTCATTCCCCAGTCTGTCTGTACATCCAAGGCTGTCTGTCCCATCCCAGTGCAGAATCTAGCACTTTCTCTTGTTGAACTCCATGGGTTGGTGATTGCCCAGCTCTCTAATGTGTCAAGGCCTCTCTCAGGGCCTCCCTGCCTTAGAGTCAACAGCTCCTCCCAGTTATGTATCGTCTGTGAACTTGCTCCAGTTCTGCATCCAAGTAATTTATGAAGATGTTGAAGAGTAGAGTGCCACAGATGGAGCCCTGAGGAAGCCCACTAGTGACTAGTCCCCAGTCTGATATCACCCCAGTGCCTGACCTATGAGCCAGTTCCCCTCCCATCCCACAATGTCTTTATCAAGGGATGGACATTTTGTCCACGACAAAAATCGAAATATTTACTGAAATCAGGAAGATGATTTTTTTTTTTTTTTTAAAAGGAAGATTACATCCCTTGATAACTAGGCAGGGGACAGCCAGAACAAAATCTTCAAGCCTAGTGAGGCCACCACTGTAGCTTGCCTCCCAGACACTCTGATCCTCAGTGTCTTAATATGCATGAAACAACGTGATGGAGCCAAAAAGAAGAGACTCAGGGCTCATGAATCAATACAGTACCAAGTTCCTGCCATGCCCTTTTCTGGCACCTCCCTTAGACTCCCCATGCATATCCAGGAGCAACATTAACAGGAGCAGTCTGTCTGGCACCTTCAGCAGTGCAGGAGTCACCAGCACAAGGCACAAGTGTTTCTCTGCAGGCTCACTGCCAACACAAGCTCTCAGCACCTTCATTTGTGACAGCAAATTAAACCCTGGGGAACAGATCCCCCTTTCTTGCTCTCTGGCAGGAAGAAGCAGAGTTTGCAGAGCCTGGTCATGATGCTCAGCAAGAAAGTGGAATAATCCTTGATACACCCCCAGTTGATTCCTCTGCCAGAGCCCACCATGGCATCACCAGTACCTCCCCACTGTGATTTTGGCCAGTGTTAATTTTTTTCCTGGTGGCTGTTGAGCCTTTAGCACTTGAGTCTAGTGCAAAGGCTTCACAGCACTACAGAATACATCTTTGTGATAGCTCATATGTCTGAGCAACTTGCAATTTCATTGTGCTCCCCCCTACACAGCCCCGAGATGCCAGCAACCAGCATTGCTTCTCCCACTACTCCTTCTGAGCCAACTGCACCCTCTTTCCAGACTGCATTTCTCTCATTTTGCAATTCCCCCATCCAACATCTTGATTTCTTCTTCCCTTTGGCGCACCCTGCACCTACTAAATGCCACCTCTTCAGCTGGATCACTCTGCCTTTCTGAGACCACAAACACCAAAAGCTGTCGCCTGCCAGAGCTGCTTTGCTTGGGAACTGGTACTTCCCAAAAGCTGCTGCCTTGGCTGGCAAAAATCACTTCAGCTCCAGAGCATTTTCCTGACAACAGAAACCCCAGCAAACAAGTCATTCCCCAGCCTAGCAGAATGGCCATTGTGGGAACAGCAAACTAAGGGAGATTATTCCCTTTCTGTGACAAAAAAACCCCAATCACTCCTTCCCTAGCCAGCCATGGAAATTTAACCTAAGGGTTTTAAAAAATTACTAGCAGTTCTGGGTGCCTGAGCAAGATACCTCTTTAAAAGGCCTTTATTTCTATAACACATGTGCTTCTTGCTTTGAAGGGGTCAGCCTCACATCAGAGAGCCCCATAGAGACCCCAAAGAGCCTCTGAAAAGATCTCAGCAGCCCAAAAGCATGAACATCAAAGTATGAACAATTCAGTAAACGTGAAAAACTCACAGCACTCAACCTGCTGTGGTCATCCCATCATCCCAGTTGTGTTTCATCAACCTGTTTCCCCTGCTCCCTTTCATAAATCTTGTTATGGTCACTCAAAGCTGCCAAGAGCACCAAACAAGCAGGATTCTAGTGACAGAAGAAAGGCTCCATCCAGCTCCCCTTCTCCTGAGCCTCCCAAAAACTGCTGTCTGAGACACCCTTGCATCCTTGCAAAGCACGAGCTGATCCTTTTAGGAGAAAGCTGCCCAAAGAGTGGCTCAGGTAAAGGTCCCCGGGACCCACCAGCTTTTGGAAAGCCCTGCTTGAAAGCACAAAGCATACATAAAGCATGCACCACTGAGCCCTGTCTTGGCTGGCTCTATCCATGCACTAAGTACACCAATATCATCACTCCAGCCCAGTCTTGCATTTGGAAGCACCACCCTGTTCGCACTCGCCCCCCGGGCACAGGAGACCCCTGTAAAGAGCTTCTGAGGTAGCTCTGCAAAACCAACACATCAAAGCCCATTGTTGCCTCAGCTCTCCCTTTACCCTTGTCCCAGCTCTTGCAACATGACACAGCACGGGCTCCCCAGGGCAGCTCCGTGTTTGTGCAGCTCTTGTTTATGGCTGAGACCACAGCTAATCAAACAAGTGAGTGCCCACTCACTGCTCTGGAAGTGGAATCCCAGAATGGTTGTCAAGCAAGCATGCTCTGAATAACCCAGGCCCTACCCCAGCTTTCACAATAGGAATTAGTCACAGTGCTCCAATGGGAGCAGCAAATCCAGCAACAGGAGATAAAGTTACAGCAGAGAGCTCACTTGTCCTCTCCTGTGTACCTGAGACACCCCTTTCCTTTGGATCCTGCCTTTCCAGACCCCTTAGAGGTGCAGGGACCTGCTCCTGAGAAAGGTGTTCTGGATTTTGCTTTAGGTAGCAAAGTTTTTTTTTCTTTTGCTCAAGAAGTTAGAGCACAGCAATATCCAGACTCTAAGGGCAACCAGCAGATGTCCATAGAAGGCCACTAAATTCATTAAAGGGATGGAGCAGCTCTCCTATGAGGAAGGGCTCAGAGAGTTGATTTGGAAAAAAAAAAGGCTTCAGGGTGACCTAATTGTGGCCTTCCAGTACCTGAAGGGAGCCTACAAAAAAGATGGAGGGACTTTTTACATAGTGACAGGACAAGGAGGAATGGGTTCAAACTGAAAGAGGGTGGATTTAGATTAGGTATTAGGGAGACATTCTTCCCAGTGAGGGTAGTGACGCACTGGAACGGGTTGTCCAGAAGCTGTAGATGCCCCATCCCTAGACATGCTCCATCCAGGTTATGGATGGAGCTCTGAGCAGTGCCTGGTCTAGTGGAAGTCATCCCTGCTCACAGGAGGAGGGCTGGAACTAGATGACCTTTATGATCTCTTCTAAGCCAGGTACACTATTCAGATTCCATGGCTTTATGATCCCCAGGCTTTGCTGAGAAATGGCAAAGTCCACATGCACTGCCCAGAAGGGTCTGAGTTTAGCAGATATAAAACATGACCAAAAGATATGCAATATTCGACCTTCAGAATGGCTCAAAGGTGCCTTTAAATATTTGGATACTGGGAGATTTAAGGCAATGCAGTTATCCTTTCCCTGAAAGTGGAGGCAGGAGCCTGTGGATCAGTTACAGCTTTGGCAACAAGAGTACTTGGAAGCACAGCTGGGATAATTTGTTATCCGGGTCAACTTTTGCTGACACAGGTGTATCCCTTCCAAGTGGTGGGCTAGCAGTGGTCAACATGGTGAGTCAGTTGAATTTGTGACAAGGTCGTTACTGAGGTACCCATGGTTGTCACCAAATCTGGGCTCACATCTAGCTGCTGAGCACAGTGGCACCACCTTGTGAAACACAGCAGGCTAGGACTTGAACAAGGGTTTGCTCATTTATCGTGATTTTATTGGGATGCACAGATTTGCCTGGAAGTTTCCTGTCTCTTTGCTGCACGCTGCAAATGGAGGGTGGAAGAGCAGTTTTTTGCCTTTTTAAAGACAAGAAGGAAAATGTAGAAATACAATATGTAAAAGAAGCATATAAAAGCAGAGCTAGGCTGGGAAGGACAGGGCAGAATGGAGTACAGCATTGCTCAACTGAAAATGCAGAGGCCCATAAATATTTCCAGGCAGGGAATAAGCTGCTGAGGGGCCACATCCCATGAGAGCCCCAGAGAAGGGGGAGCAGGACCTTCAAGCCTGCCCTGGAAGATAATGCAGGCTCTGGGACATGCCTGTGCCCTGGGGAAAAGCAGATATATGCGGTGGGGAGAATATTCCAGCACCTGAAACATACAGTAGGGGGGAAAATAGCAGCAGAATGGGGCATGGAGAGAACAGGCAGAGCTCTGGCATGAGCAACCTATGCAACAACTCCAGTGGTGTCCAACAGCTGTGTTGGCAAATTTACGTGATTCAAATGTCAAACTGGATGTTCAGAGTGAAGGCAAATGGACACAAAAAGCAGGAACAATCCAACTACCCAGGAAAATTACAGCTATTGCTGAAGGCAGGTTGGGCAATTCCAACATCTAGAGGATGATAAAGCACAACAAAGAGAAGATTAAGAATTAATCCCTAATTAGCTGCTTCTGAAACCTGTCGAAATCGCTGCCTGCATCATTTGCTAATGGACTTGTCAGCAGGTTCTGAGGCTGCAGGGGTCACAGCAGCAACAGAACGTGCTGCTTTGTTCTCAGGTGAGAGGTCTGCTGTGTCCATTAAGAGCTTTTGATGTTTTCAGTTTAGGTGTACTCAGAAATCTCTCCAGCAACAACAGGCAAGGGATTCCACATGCAGCCTCCCTCAGCCATCAGCACAGAGAAGAGGGAAAAATGATCCTTGTAATTTAAATATACCACAATTATCGCAATAGAAGGTGCTGCACACAGGTTCCTACCCCATAGGGCACACCAATCAATGGGCACTAAGCATACAGCACCAGCCCTGTCTCTGCCACAGCCCACTGTAAAACGATTCAGCCAAAACATCTGAAAAACAACTAGTGAATTTCCTCAAGAAAGACCCGGGCTCACTGCCAACAGCTGGAAAGGCCAGCAGGTCTTGAAGCAACACACTTAACATCCCATCTGAAATACTCCTAATCAAGCAACACTGCCTGGTTATCAGGCTGCCTAAATAACCACTTGCCTTTCCAGGTTTGATCTGCTTTTGGTTTCTGCAAAATCTGCTGTCACAAAGTCTGTTTTCTTTGGTGTTCATCTGATTCATCCATGCTTTGCTGTTGGAGTATGTGATCTCCCTCCACCAGAAGAGGGGATGAGACAGGTGCATTTGCTCCAACTTCTTTTCCTGTCTTCCCTTATCAGGAGCCTTCACAATCGTTCTACGTAAGAAAAATAAACCAACATCCCTGCTGTGAGTAGGACCACCTGAAGCAGGCTGCCCAGGACTATGTACAGCTGGGTTTTGAGTATAAAGTACAGAAACTCCCAGGCAACCTGTGCCAATGTTTAACCACCCTCGTGAGTGGTTAAAGAAAAAGCATTTTAGGCAGAACTTTCTGCATTTCAGTTTACCCCTCTCACCCATCATTTGGCACCAATCCATCTTTTTTAATTCTCACCAGGTATTAAAACACATTGGCAATAACCCCCTGAGCCTTCTCTTCTCCAGGCTGAACAAGCCTGGCTCTTGCACTCTCTCCCCCTCATGACAGAGGCTTCAATTTCTTTATCGTCTTTGCTGCCCTTCACTGGGCCTGCTCCAGTATCCACATCTCCTTTTTACTGGGAAAACCAGCACTGAACACAGCATGTCAAATATGCCCCACTGGAGCTGAGCAGAAGGGAATAACCTGGTCATTCTTTTAACAATTGGGGTTTTTTTTGTTTTGCTAACTGCTACAACAGCAGCATGTCATATCAACTCCATACCAAACAAGGAAACTGTCTTTCCATTGTACACCTCAGCCATATTTTTCAGACCATGACATTTGTGAACACAGCTCCAATTCCTACAATGAATAAGAAACATGAACATTTTCCAAAACTTTATCCCATCTTTATATTTTCTTCAAAATAAAAAGGCATTTGTATTCTTGAAAACATTAACAGGTCCCATTGCTTTTCTGAACCATATATATAAAGATAAATAGAGTAAAACATACAGTTCAGGGATTTAGAAAGCTAAAAGGCTCTTCTAGGACTGATTTATAGAAAGGAACAGACTCAGAGGGAACAAACTGCTTCAGGACAGGCCATTCTGACACCTCTCTGTGGTTTCAGATAGTCCATTTCTCTGTACGAGCTTCCACACTTCTGACCAGGCCTTCTCCCAAAATCTCAAAGTCCTCCAGAATCGCCTCCACATTGGGAACGCAGACCAGCTCGTTGTTCAGAGTTGTCACCTTCCTTCCTTTCATGCTGGAGACCTGCAGGACACAGAAGATACTGCATGAATGGGAGCACCTGCTCAGAGTCGCATTGCAACCTCTGCCAGTCCTCAAGTAAGTGAAGCTCCTCTTCTGCCTTGTCACATCCAAACCCTAATACACCACTGCACCCAGTTCCACAAGTTTCACTTCTCAACACTATCAGTGCTCATTTTTAGAGCTAACAAAGTGCAAAAGTGACTCTTACAGCTCCTTTTAGCATTTACCCTAGAGCCACAATTTAAAGACTGCAAGGAAGTCAGGAAGCAAACTAATGGCCAGGAGCATGGTAGAATGACAAGTGTGCAGATGCATAGCAGAGCCTGGGTAAAAAGGGAACAAGGAGTATGCAAAAGGGATCACAGCACGAGGTGAGTAAGAGTTGCTTCTGCTCTGCTCTTTGGTGGGTGTCAAGACCTCAGGTGAGAAGATATCCTTGGCTCCAACAGTGGCAAAAACAAAACCCTTGTGTTTAATCCAGCCAGACTCAGCTCCGATGTAAGCATCTCCTCCTCCACACTGTGAATAACTGGGTTTCACAACAGCAGCCAGGCAGAATGGCCAATGCCCTCTGGCCGTGAAGAGAGGAGGATAAATCACCCAGAGACTGACAGCAGAAGAGCCCAGGCTGCCAGCTCCGAGCCATGAGTAACCGGTTTCTTTGCGTCTTTCCTTCATAGAAAGCAGCATGAATCACTCCAGCGTGCCTCACACCTGGCTTAACCACCCTCTAGGGTTTGCCAACCCACACAGCGTAGCTGGAAAACAGCTCCATGCATCAAGGAGGACATGGGCACCCTGGACCTGGGCTTCTTGTGGGTTGGGTACTTCTGGTAAGATCCCAAAGCCACAAGAATGGGATAGTCTATTTCCCTTCTCAGATCTGCTGATGACTGAAGGCACTGTGACCACAGCCATGTCTTGGTTTCTCCCCTTCTAAGAAGCAACCTAACTATGATCTCTATTTCTCAAAGGGCTTATAAGAGTTGGACAAAGCGATTACCATGCAGAAAAAGAAAAAAAGCCCTTCAAAAGCCCTTTCAGGGCATAAAGGTAACACAAACCTTAAAGTAGAGACAAAAACTCACCTTAAAAGGCTGAGGCTGGAAGCTCACAGGTTTCCACAAAACTGCAATCACTTCTCCCCCATGCTTGTCATAGAAGAACAAGGCAAGATCATCAAAGGCATCCTGGGTAGAAAACAAATGCAGGTTAAGGATAGTGACTCCTCAGTGACAGCCCACTGAGTGTCCCTCACTATGGTCCTCCATCAGCTGACCTGGCACTACCAAGCTGTACCTTCCCAGTGTCCAGCAACCATATCCAAGCTTTCACAATACATGAGACAGAAAGAGGCAGGCCCTACCCAGCAGGCAGTCCTGCCACAGTACATTTCAGGGTACCAAAACCAAACCCAAAACCAGAGGCCAGCATCTCAAGCTCTGCAATCTGTGCAACCAAGGTATCAAAGCTCCTTCTTCCATCAAGTAACCCCCATGTGAGCTGTCAGCATTTTATCCAAACAGGAAACATAAGAGCAGAGGTTTTAGGTAACACAATGCTCTGTGAGGTGCAAAAAGATGGAAAGCTCAAAGGAGGCACTGCAGGAATCTGTCCTCCTTGCCCCTTGCGTTTCAGCAGTGGTGCCAGCGAGCATCTCCTTTGGTGGTACTGGGCAGCAGAGATCAAAGAGAGATGTTGCACAAAGGGATGACTAAAGCCCAGTCTGGCTTCCCCCAAGCCCACACCAGCTGGATTCCCAGGGCTGCGAGGAGGCAGATGAGCATCACAGCAGAAGGAAACAATGGCGTGTGCAAGCAACTTCTCAAACCCAAAAGTCTGGCCCTACAGCTCATCATCCAACATGCTGATATCGAGAGATGTGTACCCCGAAAGAAGCTGACCAAGACAGCCAAGCAGCTTCTCCCCGACACTTGTTTATCTTGGTGGAGATCAACATCAGGCAACAAGACATGTTTACCAGGATGAGCAAACAGCCCCCAACATCAGTACAGACCCTGTGCTCTCTCTTCAGCCTTCTTCTCCATCACTTTAGCTTCCCAGCTTTTACCAAGAGAAGTCTCTGCTGGCATCATCATATCAAGAAGTTTTCATGAGGATATGCATGAAAAGAAAATCAACATCAAAGACAAGCTTGGATGGGCTTTTGTATGGACATAGCAGGATTGCAGTAGGAAAAAAGGTAGACTGGGTTGGTGTTATCTATCAGTGATCCTAAAAGGCAAGGTGGCACTTTTAGGATACCGACCCGGTAAGCAATGACAGGTAGCGTTGTCTGCAATCGTCAGAAAGAGATTTAAGTTTGGACTGTTGTTGCCCTCTGTGAGGGCAACAAAATTAGGTCATCAAGATGGAAAAATCCCAAGAACTGCCAACTCATCCCACTCTATGGGCTTTCACAGGGGCAAGCCTGGTCAAGACATTATTTCACTGAACTGGCTAGAAAAACCACTGTCTAAAAATACATTGAGAAAGAGGCAATCCACCCTGGCACTTCTATGCAGAGAGCAACTGGTTATGCTCAGAGCCAGTCAACAGGGAAGACTTCTCCTTTAGCCAAAGAGCAAAGAGCAGGAGGGAGGGAAAGCTCAAGGAATGGCAATATAGTTCAGGGCACACTGACCGCCAATGTGCAGCTCTCTGAACCAAAGGGGAGCAGAGCATGTGAGAACCTGAAAAAGCCCAGCTACTCTGCAGGGTGAGGTCTTCAGTGCCTCGTGATGCTTCTTGTAAGAACAGTATTTTTTACAGATGCATCTTGCTGGACAGAAGCCAGGAGCATTTGCAGTAAAAAAAACCTCCCAGGCTCAACTAATTTCCCAGTAAAACCACTGTTTGGCCTGATACCCAGCATGTTTTTTTCCCAGACAGCAGGGAGTAGAGAGCAGATGTTAAAAGGATGGCAACCAATTCAAAATCCCAGCGCTTGTCCTGCTTCCAACGTCATCCATGTGACAGTTCAAACTAGCCTACCAAGCTGTGGAGTTCTTGGGAAACTGCAGCATTAAAGGGGTCAGGTGTATTAGTCACTGCACTCCTGTTTGTTCAGAGGCTTGGGGAGCAAAAGTAAACAGTTCACCCTCTTTTCCACATCCTATGTTCTCTGCCCAGTGTCACTAGACTTGTCTGAGCCTGCAAACACCTTCTTCCAGAAAAAGTTTCAGAGAAAAGGCAGGGATTACATTTGTTCCCTTCTCAAGTTCCTTTATCTTTGGTTGCTATTCAGCTTTCAAGGCCCAGGGAAATCCCTGCCACCAATAAAACCTAAAGCTGGTTCCCATCTCACAGAAACATGGAGGACCTACAGTTCAGGGCTTTAATTTGGAGAGGCCTCATTGTCCAAGGAGGTGTATATGGCACCTGGAGGATTAGAACAAGCTCTGTAAGAAACCATCTGGGTTATAGGAATGAAAAGGGTGGAGAAATGTAGTGAGTAAAACAATACCTGGATCTAAAATGGGATTACCAGACTAAGCAGCTCCATCTGAAGTGTGGATTTTGCAACGAGCTAAATGTAATTTAGTTAAGTATCCACTAGTTAGGTATCTACATTGTTAAGTATCTACTATTTAAGTATCTACATTGTTGTTTAAGGATAGGGTTTTTTGCATGTGACCCTTTGTCCACCCATTTTTTTCACTGCTCCTACTAAGAGATTAGGCTCATTGTATCACAGTTGCTGGAAGAGCCTTTTAGGGAGGTCTCTGCACACAAAAATGTGTCCTACAGTAGTATTTCCTGGTTCAATAGCAGCTCAGAAGGCAAATACATAAATAAACACTTGCTTAGTGTTCAGAGCATCTTAAGTGCTCTTAGCAAGGACCCCACCAGTGCAAAACCCTATTAAAGCTACTTACTTTCAACAAACAACTACATCTGTGGTTAACATTTTGAGGTCTCTGGCACCCATTTGTGACTTTCCCTGATGCTCCCAGTTATGTGACACAGACAGTCTCCCCCAAGACCCAACAGAGCGAGGAGCATTGTCCAGGTAACTCAGGCTGGGGCTACCTCTGTGACTGTCTTTTAAAAGAAAAAGGAAACCCTTAAGTTTGAGATTCAGCTGATAAGAGGTTTCCAGCTGGTTTCAAACTAAGCAAATTTTTCCATCTGAGAACCACACACACATCCTTGTCCTGGGGGTTTGGGGCAGCAAGACAGAAATGTGGAAAGGAAAGAAGCCACCCATGTCCTCCTGGCTACATCAGCAAACATATTAACCCACCAAACCATTGAGACAAGTCTTCTGTCACCTCCTACACTACAAACCCTACACAGCCTCTGCAGGGCATTACCAACACAGAAGAAATGCAGCCACAAGTCCCCTGCCAGCTCACCCCAGCAGCACATGGGGCTGATGAAAGTGGGCACAGACACATGTACCCATCCCCAGCCCTGGGCACCATGCTGAGGGTCTTGTGGCAGCGGGGCAGCCCTGACAGCAGTTGACTGATTCCCTGACACCTCTGCCCTTCAAAGGGCACAGATCCACAGAGGAAGTTTCTTGCCTGACATGAGAGTCCACACAGTTTTTTCAGCTTTTCCCTGTCAAACCGGTGTCACCATAGGAGGAGTCAGCCCTCTCAGTCAAAGCAGGAAGAGAGCAGACTGACCTGGAAAGATTTCACCAATTCCAGCTACATCACATACATATTTTGGGAGACAGAGAATTTTTATCATCATTAATTCCTTTCTAACATTCAATAGCAAGAGACACATTTTTACACCATGGGAGGAAGAAAGGAAAGGGCTCCAAGTCTTCCTGATAGATCTTGTCTTAAGGTACAAGCAATGCAAAACATTACTTTAGAAGGATGTTTATTGTAAAGCAGGAAACATTTTTCTGATCATCCACACAAAAAAGTTCTCACAAGAGCTCCTCTGCCACAAGCTCTTCCTCTGGCACGTGCAGCCCAAGAAAGCCAAATCTCGGTGAATGACAACACATCCCATCAATGACCTGGTGAGACTAAAGACTCAGTGAGAAATGTGAGGTCTGTTAACAGCCAGAACAGACAGGCAGATGGACATGGCACAGGCAGCTTCACTCAATTTACCTCACAATGAGTGAACAGCTCAGGGAGGTGACCAGAGCCTTTGGCTTTTGTGTGCTCCAGAACACAGGCAGACAGGCAGGGCAAGCATATCCACAAGCCCTGTGTCCTCTGGCTGGTCTCCAGTCCAGAGGACACCCAATTCACCCCTGAGCAAAAGGTGCAGGGACTAAGCCCTCTCACGCCACAGCCCCAGCAAACACTGGGGTGTTCTGCAGCTCCACAGCCACACAACACAGATCAGCAGTCACGACAGAGACTCAAAGGACGCCTCATTTGAGACACTTAAATTTAATTTAGCCTAGCTGGAGAATCCCCACCAAGAGCCAACCCAGGGTATGCTCAACAAGGTGCTTTGAACCTTGTAAGTGGCAGAGAGGCTGTTGATGGGCTGAGCCTCCAGGGAAAGCCCTCCCTGCAGGATATCTGGCACCTGCTTTCCCTCAAAAGTGTCTGCCTCCAAAGCCTTCTCATCTGGACAGGATCACAAGAATAGGCCTTCTCTATCAGATCTGCTCTGGAATTGAAGAATTTGCTGCCTGAATCCCACAGCCAGTCTTTCATCTCTATCCAGAGCATCCCAGGCACCAGAGCAACTCAGGTCAGTTTCTGCAGCACATCTCCTTGAACCAGGAAAAATTCAAGCAGTCAGGACTCAATAACTCCTCTCCTTTCATTTTTCTACTCTGATTAAGCTCCCTGGAAAAGGCACACAGCAATCTTCAGCTCCAGAGCGCTACTGCCTTGCTAAACCCTTTGACTTTAGAAGAACAGGGGCAAACAGACTGGACAGAAGAGTGGATCTCCTGATTACGAGTCCAAACGAGGGGAAGAAATTACTCCCTGCCCCTCTTAATTCAATCAAAACACCAAGGCATTTAAATCCTGTTTTCATGTGTAAATCCCAGTAAAGGGAAGATGTTTCTTTTTTACCCATAGAAGAACATTAAATCCCACAGCATCTGCATGGCAGATGTCTCCCTTTGTTGCTACAAACCCACCATGGCTGCACAGTCAGCCACGGCTACAGCCCCATTGCTCAATTCTGTGGTTTGTGCTGTTGAGAGCAAATTACTTTGAATCAAAGCCAGTCAGTTCTGCATCCAAACTGCCTTCTCATCCAAGATCTCTCATGCAGATCACTGCTGTCACCATGCTCCTTTCTGGCACCAACTTCCTGCAGGGTTTGGATCACCCCCAGGGCTTCCAGGCCACAGGACAAGAACACTGCTTAGAGCAGCAATAGCCAGAGAAGGAGAAGTAAAAAGGTGCTGGAGAGGCCACCAAGCAAAGCCAAAGTCAATGAAAAGGTCTTGCCTTTAAGCAACAACATCAGTACATTGAGACATGAAGCCAGATGATTTCTAAAGGATGGAGTAATTTCTACTGAGAGCTCAGCATCAATGGCTTGCAGTGGTCCTGCAGTGCACCATCAGCTTTTGAGGCCTTCCAACTTAACTGGATATGGCTGAGTTCTCTGGGACCATGTGCAGCATCACCTCTGTGATTTTTCCAAAAAAAAGTAACACCTGTTTGCCTAGAAAAATGGACATTCATCAGCTCCTTCAGGACTGCCTGCTACTGATGCTATGAATGACAAGCAAACTGTTACTGCAAGATACCTCCAATATGATAGCCATAAGAGAACAAACCATATCTAAGAGCCTTAAAAACAAAGAAAAGTCCCCCAGACAGGGATGCTGAGGCAGATTTCAGGCTCCCTGCACCACAGATTACTCTTCAGAGAAAGCTGCAACCACTTTCTGATCTGTTCCCTTTCCTAAGAATCCTCAGGTCAAAGAACAAGGGACACCAAGAGAATCAACACTGCTTCCAACAAGGCAGTGTGACCTCCGCTCATATCCATCTTTCTTCATCAGGATGCTAGCACATTGGATTTAGGAGCACCTATAATCTGCAACCTGACCAAACCCAATTCCAAATCTATTATAACCTATATTAATAAAAACAGGCAGTAGAAAGTAGTAAAAATTCAGGCAATTTGGATGTCACTATTGACTAGACCAAGTAATTGCCTGAAGATAAATGAAAGCTGCTTTCCAGGAAAATCTCTCTATCTTTCACTTCTAGAGCCACTTACTGACATCAACTTGTCTAGACGCATAAAAATGTCCTAGAAACCCCAATCAGTTTCCTGATTGACTGCCACAATCTAGTCAGACCTGCTGCAAGCATTTAACAGCCTCCCCAAAGAGACAGCTCTCCCAATCAGCTCATCCAGCATCCTCCAGTTTCTCTTCAAGCAAGCAGTCTTCTTTCTATCAGGCTTCCACGAGAGTTGCGTAGCACTGACCCGTTCAGAGATACAGAGGCTCTGTCCCCATCCATCTTGGCAGCTCCTGAAAAGCTCTGTTCAGATCTAGAATCCACTTCCAGCATTGTGTGAAGGATTTCAGACTTTAAAAACACCATTTCCTACCCACATCTACACCGCTTGGCTGAGGTTTCATGGCAGCAGGTCAAACATTCATTCATCACTGAAAAGTGAGGGGCTGGTCTTGATATGACTCCTCAGACACCAGGAAGGAAAGTGAAAGCAAACAGTTCAAAATCTGCTTTCTCCTCCCATTTAAAACCTGTGTGAAGGATGGTCTTCCCCTTCCTTCTTGCCCCAAGAAATCCCCCAGTGCTCTCTACAACATGTCTGCAGGACCTCCAGGTCCATCTTCCTTCTCAGAGGGAGCAGAGCAATGGGCATCTCCTCTCCCACATCATCCAGCTAGAGGAAGCAATGCTTTTGCAGGGAAATTAAATTGTGTGACAACTTTGAGGTCTTCCTCAGTTTCATGAGTCCTTTCACACATCCCTGTCTCTCACTTCTCAACCACCCAAGACTGTCCAAGGTGCTGTGAGTAACAGGAGGACTAAGCTTGCAACTTGGCAGGCCTGCCAGCTCTGGTGAAGCCACAGCAGATTCCTGTGGGCGCAGGTTTTCATGCACTGTGGCTGGCATGCAACTTGAAGGGTTATAGGGCTGTGCCCAGGATGAAGAAACCTTCAAAGAAACCCCTGCAAGTTTTCTTTGCCCAACTTCTAAGGTACCTGGTTAATGTGAAAGGGAGCTTACACTGAAAGGTCCCAGAATATTCCAAACTAAACTGGGTAAAATTCAGGCACCACTCTTTCAGTGGTGGCCAAACATTAGGGCAGGGAGTAGGAAATCCCCATCTCTGGAAACAGACTGCATCCAGCGGGACTGGGCTCTGTGCAGCCTGCTCTAACGTGAAAGATGGCTCTGTCCTGAGTGAGGAACAGGGCCAGAGGTTCCCACAGCCCCCTTCCTGCCACAGCCAGCCTAGATTCCCATGCTTACAGTTCTGACACTGCTCGCAGCACTCTTATCAGTAAGGGACGATGGCAGTTCAAAGACAAGGCAGGCTTTGACAAGAGGGCCCCACAACCCCACCTCTCTGTACACCCGACACTAACATTTAACCCAGCTACCAAATCTGAAGCTGGGAAGGGCTAAAGTGCCAGGTGCAAAGCACAGGCTGTCCAGGTCCAGAGAGGATCACTGTCATTAGGCACCTTGCATACCTCCCCAGCTTGTCAAGGCTTTGGCTTGGCCTCAGAGTGTAAAGGAACATGGTTGGTGACTTTGGATACTGATGCTCTCCATATTACCACATTACCAACTTCCTCTGTTGAGATACCACTCTCTGACCAACACTGATCTTTGGCTCACACAACCATTGGCCTAACAGCAGTAAGTTTACTGGGACCATGTCATGGATACCTGTACATCCCCCCAGAAATTGTGTGTGTGGTTACTACCCATCATACACACCAGTTGGTGCAAGAAGCCATGAAAAGTGAATTAACTGGAGACAAATGGCTTAAAGACACTTCTGTGCTGAATACAATGTTCTTCAGCAAAAGCTCCTGGTGGTTTGTATCTGACCTCATTCTCACATCACAGCAGCACTCCCACTTCCATGGAGGAGGCAGTGCATTCACCAGGCTGCTGGAGAAGCAATACCCATCCCATGCAAATACCTAGAGATGCCACCAGCTATGCCCTGCAGAAATCCAAATGCCAGAAGGGAACTCCCCACTAGGCAACCCCATCTGCCTCCACAACAATGCTTACTCTCAGCTCCTGGAGGTACAGCTGCACAGGGTCATAATCCACCACAGGAAAGAGGATATTCATGGCAGAGCTGTTCTTTACCACGCCACGGGAAGCCGATTTCACTGGCTGGTCCACGCTCTCCAGCTGCCGAGGAATCTGGTTTGGATTCAGGTGGATCAGGACGTCATAGAAGTCCAGAGGAGGGCGGAAGACCATCTGCAGGGAGAAACAAACGGTGCTAGTCAATACAGGACACAAGCAGGCAGGAGAGGTAAGAGAGGTTTCCCAAGTACTTGTTTGCATTTTGTCCCCTTCTCCTTAGGAAGCAGTAAACTAAAGACAGAATTTTTGTGGGATGAATGTTAGAAGTTTGCCACAGACCCAAGAATGCCTACCTGAGTAAATGCTAGGGGGTGGGCAACTGAGAGAGGGACAAAGAGGTGAGCTGAGATAGATAACTGCACTGCACATGGTAGAGTCTCAAGATGAAGAGGGGAATCAAGAAGCCAACAGGAGCTGAACAACACCCAGAGGACACAAGGAGTTGTTTAATAACAGGATGGCCCCACCTGTCCAGCAGGATTTGCCCCAGAGGGCAACAGCATCTTCCATCAAGCAGAGAGAGGGTGAGAGCAAAACCCCATTAACAGAGGGGAGCAATCCCAAAGACATAAATATTTGGACAGGCAGGATCTAGCTGTGGACACAGCTGTATTAAAATGGAAAAAAACATAAAACTGTGTACATTTTCAAATGGAACAAATGATGCAGAGACATGAACAGAGGCATGGGACACTGCTCATCTTGGCACTGGAAGAAAACCCACTGCCAGGAACTGATTTACAGCCAGGCTGGGGAGAACACACATGAAGAACATCAGTGACCAGCACTGAGTCAGTCCTAGTTCTGTCCCACACAGACCCTCTGTCCCACCCAGTGACCAAGTCCATGGCTTCCTGTGTTTGCCCTGGGAGCAAACCCATGTCTTCATCTTCATGACAGCAGGCATGTCCCATGGGACCCAAATGCAAAGACAAAAAAACCCAGCTTGCAGCACTGTCTTACATGTAAGAGGTAACTGTAGAGGCAGCTCCAAATTAACACAAAAGACTTTTCCTTCCTCCCTGCCCCAAGCTCTGCCCTGGAAACAGCATTCCCTATTTATTCATCAGGAACATCATATGCTGGAAGGACACTGGCCTGTACCAGAGGGATTCTCTGGCAATGAGAAAAGTTCTCATTGCAATGGAAGGAAGGAAGAAGGAGGCCCAAGGCAGCTAAGTCAAGGTGTTGGGAGGCTGCTCTGGCCTGGTGACAACTTGTTTTAGAAGCTAACCATCCCCAGCTCACAATGTGCCTCCTGAATTTCAGTCTTGGGCCAGCACTGTGACTGCAACACACTGGACATGCCTCATTCCTTCACAGCCCTGTAATACACACTGCTAATGCCTCAAGTACAATGAAATCACTGAGAAGTAGAAGATGGTAAACTACATAGGGCTTTACTCCTCCACTCAAATCAAAATAACATTGTCCTAAAGTGCCTGGTACTGTCCTATGAAAACTTCCAGCACCCTGAGCTTGGTTAGACTTGAGCACACAAGCCAGATTTCCGCAGCTACTCCAGAACAGTCTCCCAGAGGAACCATTCAATCCAGTCGTGGTCACACAACTGGTTTTGGCAAGGGAATATTGTGGGTTTGCTCATGTCCCTAGAAAACCAGGGAATACAGAATGATTGTCCTAGTCACCCCAAGCTGAAGTGCAGAGCTGGGTCCCCCAAAAGCATGGTGGGACAGAGGGACACAAGCATCCCTTCTCCCATCCTTGCAGCTCTATATCCCAGGGCAACCACATGGCCACAGTCTGAAACCTCCAAACACATCCGAGCAACCACCACCAAGGTCCAGTCTGCCTGAAAACCCTTGTGCTGCTTTCCCAGGGGGTTTACCTTCACATCCTGGTCACTGAGTGGATCCATGAGCAGCTCCTCCAGGACACGGTGAGACTCCGAGGCAAGCAGGATAAGGCGCTGCAGGATCTGGGGAGGCAAGAAGTCAGAGGGTAAAACTTGGCAGCCTTAGATGTAACAGGGATGTCCCTCCCTCACAGGGCTGTGAGAGCTGGCTCCAGCTCTAGGAGCAGCAAACTGCCCCAAGCCAGCAGCCACCAGGGGAGGGGACAAAGGGCCCAGCTCACCTGTGCCGAGGGGCGCTCCCGGGTCCACATGGAGCTCCACTGGTCTTTGGGAGTGGCCAGGAACATGAAAGGGAGGCGAGAGCGAGCTTCTACAAACTTGTTCTTGATCTCTGCACAGTCAGAATCTGGGGAGGGCAGGCAGACAGGTGAAATGCTCTGCACCATCCACAACCCTCTGACCTCCTAAATCCCATCACAGACAGGAAAGGGCAGCACAGCAGGATTTACCCTCTCCCACCCTCTGATCTCACAGTCCATGTGAAACCAGAGCTCCTTCACCTCAGGCTTGTGCCTCACTTTCATTAGATGGAT
Source organism: Turdus rufiventris (assembly GCA_013186435.1). NCBI lineage: Eukaryota > Metazoa > Chordata > Aves > Passeriformes > Turdidae > Turdus > Turdus rufiventris. The sequence goes on along the minus strand of PYHW01009372.1, from coordinate 111,357 downwards.
CTTTGCTGTTAATCCACTCAGGGGGGTTCAGGCATGGTGGGTACTGAGACTGACACAAGCTGGAAACTCACATTATAAGCTAGTAGTTTATATTATCCAAAGAGTGTTCTACCTTTTGTCTTGTATTTCCCCTCAAGTGGGGAAAAAAACAGCTCTTTAGTTCATTAAATAATGTTGCAGGGCACTCGGAAAGCATCAGTTTTCAAAACCCAATACTCTCCTGAACACTTTTACCTTTTCTTATAAATCAGCTTTAAAAGCTGGGTGTAACTATCACCCCCACCACATGACTTTGCAGAGCCAAGACAATCCCATGGTCTCTTGTGGCTCCAGCATGTAACCAAAAGTCAAAACACTAGAGGGCAGGAACAGAGGGCTTCAAAGACAACACCACATCCAACACCACCCACGCTTGTAGCAGATTTCAGTAAGACCAGAAGCAGCAGAGCATCATCACTGAGATCCACCTCTTCAGAGGCAGGCAGGGAAAAAAAGAAAACCACACATGGCACAGCCAAATCCATCCTGCAGGCAAGTGAAACATGACAGGACAGCGGCAAGAGAGTGGAAAATCTCCTTGCCCCCAGCACAAACTATGATGTCTTCCTATATCAAAGAGAGCGGGTGCCAGGAACTGACCAAGGAGGTCTCAAAAATCTCATGTTGCACTCTCCTACCTGCTGCCCTGCTCACCTGTGAGGCCAGTATTTAGGTTGACAATCAAAGGGTTGTTTTTCCAGTCAAAGGTTGCCAGCAAATTAAGGAAGCGCAGGAAGCCCACCTGTGGAGAGCTGCAGGCAGGACAAAACAGTTCAGTATCAGCTCCCCTGGCAGCAACAAGGGCTGCACTTAGGGGTGACTTAGTGAAGACCCAACCCAGATGCAGCCTAACAGGTTTATCTGTAATGGGAAAGGGAAGTTCAGAACAAATTTGAGACTTCCCCTTCTCCAAATCTCCCCTTTCCCTCAAAATCTTTCCCCCCTTTTCCCTCATTCCTCAGGAAAAAGGAACCAGCAAAAAGTAAATCACAGCCCATCCCCTCCGCTGCCCAATCTCTTGATGCTCTTCCCACCCAGATCCTGGGTCTGGAGCAAGGAAAAGGTGGAGAGAGTGCTGCTCCCATCTCTGGTGCAAGTCTGAACACCAGCCAAGTTCCCAGGGCACCTCTTCCCCTGCAATACAACATGTGCACAAAGCCAGATAGCTGGGAAGATGGGGATTCTGTTATTTTAGGAGACAGGAAAGCATTCTAGGTATCAGATTGTTGCTCCTGCTTTGGGAAAGGAAACTGCACCCCAAGTGCAGGGCAGAGTAACCTTTTGACTCCATAGAGAACAAAAACATTTTCTTTAACTTCATTTCACTTCCTCTGGGCCATGTAACATGTGTCTGCCAGGGGCCAGCAAGCAATTGGTTCTGTGGGGTTATTTACCAACACACCGCTCCATTCAGTTTTCAGGGCCCACCCCCTCATCCTTCCCTTGGAAGTCTCCAGAAGAAGGGAGGCTGGACCTGCCATCGCCACCAGAACATCCTTCCTAGGGAACCCAGGAGCCCCAGCATGCTGGTAGCCACAACACAGCCCTCACCCTGCTTCTCCTGACCACCACCCCCAGAACAAGGGGCCTCACCTGTCCTCCAGAAGGTACAAGACACCCTGCAGTTGTGCCACCAGCACCTGAAGGCCACAAGGACACTCACCCCCAGCCTCACCTGCTTTCTCCTTTTCTCTGCAACACACAGAGTAGGGAAAGCCACAGCCCTGCTAAGCATCTACATCTCCTCTGGCAACTCCCAACAGGACTTGGGACAGCATTTTGGCAGCACAGGGACCTCATGCTCCCTGCTGTGAACCCTCCCAACACCTCCTGCCCAAGCAGCATCCCAGCCTTCCTCCCTGCCAGGTAATGAAAGACACTAAATCGCCTTTGGAGCAGCCTGGGGTCCTCATCCTCACCTGGGTGGTATGAAGGGGGCTGGGTGGAGGAAGAGAAATGCCACAAGGAGGTCCACACACTCCTCAGAGATGCTGTCACTCAGGAGCTGGGCGCTGATCCAGCGCTTGGCCAGCCGGGAAGTACTGCCGAAAACCGGGTGCTGCTGCTGGAGCCTGTGAGGAGGGAGACACACCACTGCTCATCCCACACACCCCAGGACCCACAACAGCCTCTTGGCATTTGGCAAGAAAGAAGAGAGGGGCAAAAATCCGCAAGGAACACTCACACAGCATCACAAGCACAGAGACTTTTAGCAGGTCCTGAGATTTTAGAGGGGAAGAAGGGAAAATGCTGCTACATGCTCCCCTCTAACAACACTAAATTTTAATATTTTAAAATTTAAAATTTTAATATTTGCCACCCACACCCACATCCCTCCCTTAATCCTTCCAAAGAGCCTCTCATAAGACTGGCTGAAGGACGACTCCCCACAGCAAGCTCCTCTACCCATCATCACCCTCCAGGATCCAAGGGCACCTCCATGCTGGTTTCCAGCCACATCCCACGTTCTGACCTCTCAAGCACCTTCTGCCTCACCTACCCATGCAGTGAGCTGGTTAGGTAGGGTAGATGCAATGTTTCCAGCTCCAGCTGCCGAGATTCTTCCGTGTCCTGGTACTTGAGCATCCCTTCTGGAGTGACCACTTCCTTCAAGATCAGGGGCTCTCGGTGGTAGGCTACTTGGAGACGGAAAACGTAGCCATCCTGAGATGGGAGCACAAGGTAAAGTCAGGCTTGATGGTGACAAAAGCAGCATGATGTGTGTTATGCTGCCCCTCAGGGATACAACAGCAGCATCCTGACATCAGTGCAGTCTCACCACACTCTTTCTTAGGCCCACCATCTAAATACTGGTTCTGCCCAGTGGGACCACTGCCACAGCCCCCCACCTTGGTAAGGTCAGGCTTGGAGAAGATTCAGGGGACGCCCCTACCTTGTACACATCAGTGTGTGTGACTGCAGGTCTGCAAACCAGCTGGTGCTGCTGCCGGAGGAGCTCAGCCAGCTGGAGGTGGAAAGCGGCCTTGATGCGCTTGATTGCTCCTTTGTCCTGTGGCCACTGGCCACTGCCTTCCATGTGGCAGATGACTGGGGGCAAAGCAATAGCAGGAGGTCAGTGAATTCCACACAGAAACAAGGTGTTGGATAGGGCTGTCTGGAACTACAGGTTTACAGCAGGAGAGCAGGAGGAGCCAGGGTTCTGCTCCTGCCTGCAGCACACCAACACAGCAATAACAGAGCCAGCATCGCTGCTTGCCTCCACCTCCCTCCACAAGATCATCTCCCACTCACATCTCACCCCACTTACTCTTCAAAGGGGTTATGTAGGCCGGGCAGGGTTTCTCCTCTGAAGGAAGCAGCAAGTGCTTCTTTCTGTCATGGAAGGAATAAATTGGCTTCACAGGAATAGGAGGAAAGACCTGAAAGAGAACAGCCACCTAGCAACTGAGAACAAGGAGCAGAAACCTCTTGGCAATATGTACCCCCTCGCCCAAACCTCCCACACCAGCAAAGCCCTCCAGTACAGAGGGTTTGGTCAGCCAGCCCAAAGGATGGAACAGCAAAGAAGAGGCACCATATTGCCCCAAGGGCTCTCAGGAGCCACACAACCACAGAGTGACTCATTCCCTCGGTCCTCCCTCACCTCCAGCACCCTGCAGCCCCCCTGCCCCAGCACACTCACATCTGTGTACCGGAGGGCTGGATGCACACCCTGCACGGCCGTCACCGTCAGTGGCAGCTCCTTCAGGTTCCAAAGCTTGCGGCTCAGGTCATCGTAGGAGCAGACAACACTGACCATGGCCTCCTCGCCTGTTTCCCATACCTGTGGACACACAGAGAGCCTCTCCATGCACTTCTTCTGCTCCTGCACTCACCTCACCTCCCCTGTGGGCTGGCATCACAACTAAGCTCCAAGGAGCCAGCACTGCCACCCCAGGGAGCAGCTTCTGGCAAGAGCACTCAGCAAAATGGGGAGGTAAGAAAGAGAGAAAAGACAAGGGCGAGGCTGTCTGTGACTCCCCATTAGCCACAAAGGCAAATAAAATATAATAATTTTGCAAGACACTAAGGCAGCACCACGAGCTGTACTACTAGCGATCAGTAAAGGAGAAGCAGAGAATGATCTGGGAATAAAGAGATCACACACTGGCAAGGTAAGCCCTGCTCCTGTCTCCCCAGCAGTTACCATGACACCAACAGAGGCAGCAGTTAACAGAAAACTCCACTGACTACATCCTTAGCCAAGGCAGAGCTCTGGTGCATGGCAAAAGCAAAGACAGAAAACATTCAGAGCATCACAGGAACTCAGCAGAGAGCAGTGGAGAAGCACCAGAAGGGAGAATTGGTGCTGCCCTTACTGCTTCCACTTCCCCAAATAATAGCAGAGCACCCTGAACAGGGAGGACACATTGGTGACACCAAAACACCCAGCTCAGAGGCAGCTGAGAGTCATACAAAGAGCCAGCCTGCCTGGAGTTTTCCAACCTGGACTCTCTGGTGGAGCAGCAGCACCCTCTGCAGGGTGTGCCACAAATGGCAAACCCATCCTGCTCATGGCTGCACCCTTCCTCTGCCTTCATCCTGCACATCCTCGCATTGCTAGCTCCCCAGGCTGTCTGCACATAGCTGGAGGAGCAGAAACTCTGTACCCAACACCCTACACTCAACAGCAACTTCCTCCTTTATTCCTGAAGGACTGGCAACAATGGAATTCCTAAGCACCCCTCAGGCTCCAGGAAAATGCATCCCCTGTCAGACTTGGGTATCTGACATCTGTCATCAGCCCTCCTAACCCCAGACCAGCCTGAAGGGACACAACATACAGATCTTCCTGCCTCATCACTCAATACACCGTGAAAACCAGTATCTCATACCAAATCTGACACCTAGCTCCATCCAGACCACAATTGGTCCTGGTACAGGAGCTCCTTTCCATCAAATGTGCATCCCTTTCATCTTAAAAAGTGGAAAGGAAACAATTTCTCTCCATCCAACAACCACGTAAAGAGCAGGTTGTACTCATGCCTTTTCAGGACTACCTACAAACAGAGGCCCACAAAATTAAGGGAATAAAGAGTGGCCATATTTACTGAAGGGCCTTCAGGTACATTTTCTGCCAGATGAAGCCTCCCTTGGGGCTACACCCAAAAAATGGAAGTTTGGTCCATCTGCATATTGTGGTTAATCTTTCAGTTACAGATTCAGGTAATGAAGTCATTTACCCCCAAGTTTGCTCCCAACCAACCCACTTCTGTTTATACTTTTCAGGGCCTGAGACAGTAAGGTGTCCTTGAGTCCCTTTGATTTTTGAGGAGACCCTTTGAGAGAGGAATTGTTTTGTCTGACCAAAATGGGAAGACAGTAGCTAACACTCTATATGGAGTTTAGAGTTATACACTGAAGAATTGCAGGACTACAAATATATGAAAAATATAAATGCTAAAATCCTAAGGCATCAGTACAGAAAGACCAACAAAGTGTGTCAAAGTCCTCACAGCTCATCTCCAGACTTTACTTTCACAAACTGAAAAGCAGACGTTGTAAGAAGGAACATTTCCCAGCATCTAAGATGCACCTTTTCTGTCTGAAAGTGGAGTTTGTAGAGTTTGTTTTGGCTACACATTCAGATGGGGCACAATCTAGCACTTTGCAATATGCCAGGAAAGATCCTTTTCCTGGGTTTTCCTGGAGACACCCCTAACCCCACAAGGGAAGCAGCCATACCTCTTTCCCAGTCCTGATCACAGATTCCAGCAGGGCTCCTGTGTAGCAGATGGAGGACTCAGGAATGTCCGCATGGCTACGTGGGAAAAGACACCAGAGCATTAGAGCTACAACATGCCAGCCTACTGATCCTATTGACACTGCAAGGGTCAGCCTAAGGATGAGCAATCATCCTCCAAAGGAAGGTCTTGGTGAAAATCCCTGTGCATTCCTCCCTGGTCAAGAAATCACCCAAAGCAAACCAGTAACTTGTGCAGCTTCACAGGATGCAAAGCCACCAATGTGCAGCCTTCCCTCACAAGATTCATCTTCAACTCAGGACAGAGAGGCACAGGCAAACCTTCCTTTCTGTGCAAGAAGTGCACTTTTGGCAGACGGTATAAACTGCTGCAGAGGCTTTCCAATGCCACAGGGAAGATGCCATCCTGTGAACCACTACAAGGTCTCAGAGGATTTCACAAAAATGTCCTGCAAGGTCCAGGCAGCTTCTCCTCCTGTTCTGCCCACAAGTAAGGGTGTGCTGCCTTCTTGCCCTTTGCATTATGTCCAGCAGAGGCTACAGCAGCAGGTGCTTTTCCCCCACACTCTTGGGAAGCAGATTACATCACAAGGACGGCCAAAATGACTCCCAGATCTCACAAATCCAAAACAACCCAAAACATGCCACAAAGCCTGAAGCTGACAATGGGGTCACCAGGGACAGGACACATGGCAGGAGCAACATATGGAGTGACCCACATCTGCTGCTCAGTGCAACTTACAGCTTCAGCAGGTGCCTGATGATCTGCTCAGGGATGAGGCGCTTCTGGTAGACAGTGCTGGCCTCCCACACCACAGCCTCACAGATGCTCCCATCCTGGAACCGACGCAGCTCTGACTTCTCTCCCCAGAAGGTTCGGAACTCCAAGGCCTGTGCGGGGACATTGACCCAGCCAGAGCAGGGACACAGATCACTTCTGAGCCAGGTAAAACCTTCCCAGGATCACCAGCCAGCCTCCCAGCTGTCTTCAACCACAGCACAGCACCAGCTTTGCTCTTACTCAGCACAAGCAGGGCATCCCTCACCTCGGGATGATCAGCCTGAGGACCCTTCTCCAGTGTGCTGGCAGCAAACTCTGGGACAAACAGGAGCCCAAATGTCAGGGGCCCGACATCCTTGTGTTTTGGGGGCTCAGCATCAATTGGCCACTGTGGGAAAATGAGGAACATGAAGCACAATGAGAGATGATGTTTCTGGAGCAGCAGCTGCTTGGATATTGGGATGCTAGATGAACCTCCTGCTATGTTCTCCCAGGTACACAGACAAGCACAGACAAGGAAAGTCTCATCTAATAAGTCTTCCTAATGACAAGAAAAGTTGTATTCACCATGCCCCATGAATGGACCAGGACTTGTGCCCAGACTAAGCAACACAGTGCACGGCCTCAGATTCCGTATTCCCAATCTCCTTTCCCAGTGTGCAAGGTAAGTGCTCTCTAGTGCCACAAGAGACAGCTGACATCCCACAAGCTGCAAAGGACGTAGTGTCGTTGCCAAGCTGCGTTACCTCAGAGGTCTGGGGCAGGGAGTGAGCTACAAGCTGTGCTCTCCGGGACAGACCACGTGCCAGCAGTGAGACAACAAAGGGCAGGGCTGCAGCCACGTAGTTCCCACCCCGATCCATCAGCTCATTCAGCAGCTGCATCTTCTTGCAGGTACCCTGCAGCTTGGACACGTGCTTCAGGCTACAAAGAAGAAGAGAAGCTGGTCATCTATCTCTGCCACCAAATTTTTTGTGAGAGAAGAATATGTTAGAGGATGGATAAAATGGGGAACTGAGTGTCCTAGTCTACAAGAGGTTACAAGAATGCCTCTGGCACCTTGGTCACTGATTCTAAGGCTTAAACATTGTTCTCTCCTCTGGGAGGCTATCTAGACTAGTAAAAGAAAAGGAGGCACCAGTGTCTATCTCAGAGCTTAGAAGACCCACTTCCCACTAGGTAAGTGCAAATCTAACCCAGACCAAAGCCAGAAGCAGCTCAGCTCTTTTTAAGCAGGCTACCTCGGCACTACCCCACAGCACAGCAAGACTCACTGGAAGATGTGGTCGAAGGTCCTGAGCATGGGCTTTGGGGTCATGAGCAGCGCCTGAAAGCCATCCACCATCCGGTCATCCAAAATCTCCATAGAGCGCTTGGCTTCGAACTGGACCTGAGCAAGGAGAGAAGGCAGTGCAGGAGCATGAATGCAAAGGGAGAAGGAAAGCAAATCCCTCCAGAAGTGGTCACTTGTGCTCCCCCATCAACCAGGGCCAGCTCAGTTCCATGGTCAGCAGCACACCCTGACCCCAGTCTCTGTCCACAGCATGAAGCAAGCAACAAACAGCTCTCACTGCTGGCCATCCCTGACATTAAGGTGATTTTTTGTCTCCTTGATAACAGTTACATCTGCTAGACAGATGCTTGGCTTCTCCCAAAGGTGCACACAAAGAGGGAAACAACTTTCCCACACCACTCAAGCAAGACTGGTGAGACAGCGCTACATCTAAATCTCCACATTCATTTCCCAGCTTCAAAGCTGGAGATATTAAAAGCTTAGAAAGCTTTTAATGAATGCCCTCTGCTGGTCTGACACCTTCCTCAAAAATATCTGACCACTCTGCCTGTCTGAGCTTACTCCTCAGACAGCATCTCAAGAAGCCACCACAACCTGCTCAGTACCTGGTGGTATTTGCTGGCAGTCATATCAGCACAGAGATTCACCAGTCCAGATGGATCCACAAAGACCACTTCAAACGCCTGGTGGAAATCATCCAGGACAGGCTGGAAAAGCAAACATGGTCCTTAGTGCTGCTGCAGCACATCACACACACCAAGACACCCCAAGATTGTTGCCATCTGCAATCCCTGCAACAGCACATCCCTGATCCCAGGAGCAGTGGCAGTACAGACAGACACAGGCATAAGTCCCCTCAGAGGGCTGCTTACCAGGGAAGGATCAGCATCCTTCGCTAGACTGATCCCTGTCACACTCAGGTCAGTGGTGGCTGTAGACAGACAGGAAGAAACAAGTCACATTCCCACCCACACCTCGTGACAGTGGCACAGTTATGTGTCAATACCACCAAGGTCTCATAATGTCAACAGTGCTATAATACAATGCTGACCTCCACCTTATGATGGGAACTTACCCACCTCTCTGCAAGCTGCACCATCCAGCCCTACTCTGTTGACACATCCCCTCCTGTCCATCCTACCCACAGGGGCTCAGCACAATGTCCTCTCTGCCTCTTCCCCCACTGTGGTCAGGCTTTGTGCAGAGACACCAACCTTTTCCTGTTCCGAGAGGCCCATGGAAACTCACCCAGGAACTGCAGAGTGCTCCTCAACACCTGGTACCCACTCATCATCTTGACAATCTTGCGCTTCATCAGCAGGTAGGCAACAAGCATAGAGACCACGAAGCCACTGAAGCACCCTAAACCCTGTGAAAAGAGGTACCACAAGAGCATGGAAACCCACAGGTTAGGATGATGCCTCCACAAAACCCTAACACAGCTCAAAGCAAAGCCACAAGCCACCACCCCAGCCACCTCCCTTCTGCCCTAGGAAGGAGAGCAGGCCAAAGGCAGGTTAGCCAGGTGAGCAGAGCCCACCTTGGCACAGGATGTACCTTGCTGAGCTGCCGCTGGTTCAGCCAAACTTTGAGGAGGGCCAGGCCATCCTTCATGCCTGGAAAGTCCGTGGCTGCGTTAGACAAGAAATGCAGGTGGGAGAGCATCACTGTGTCACAGAGGATGGAGTTGTTGTAGTGTGGGGTTGGGGGCTCGGTGGCTCCTGTGTGCAGAAATGACAGCTTGTGGGACCCAACCACCTGTGCCTGCCCACAGAAAAGGCTGCAGTGAACCCACCTGCAGGCACTGGCGGCAGTCGCTGCCTGAAACAAACAGCCCCATGCTCCCCCAGCGCCAGGCCTTACCTTCTTTGGGGGTGTTCTGCTCCATGAACCAGGCAGTCCGGACATTGTTCTTGTTGGGGTAGAAGCGGCTGGGTTTGAAGAGACCCGAGTCAGGACAAGCATGGAGTCGGACAGTGACCACCTTCTCATCCTTGCCTATAAGCACATGAGGGGAGACGTACAGGAGGAAGAGATGTCCGAGATTAAACTGGGGAAACAGAGCACCCCCAGCCTGCACAAAGGCTGAAACTCCTTCCCAGCAAAGCTCTGCAGCAGTGGAAATCATCTCAGAGCAGAGAATGACCACATTCCAGAGTCAGTGATGACCTTGAGGCTCATGTCCCAGTCCTACCTTCCTCCCCGCTGCCCAGCCTGGTACCCCAGCCCACCCTGGCCTTGCCATGCCACATCTGTCCCAGACCCAACCCACTATCTCCTGAGGACTGTGGGAACAAGCAGCACTTGGCTGCCCATGCATCCCACATCAGCTCATCAGGGAAGAGACAGATCGCACACAGGTTCCTGGGGAAGGGAAAATGACGGTGGGGAACAGGGCTGCGGAGAGCAGGAAGGAGGGGCAGTGCTGGATACAGGTGTGTTTTGTAGGTTTATAATGAGGCCAAGCCTGGGGAGCCCAGCCAAACTGCAGAGGAGGATTGGGAAGGGGAGAGACCCTACGGACTAGACTTTGGGTGAAGAGAGAAAACAGTTGAGAAGCACACAAAATTTATCACAAATTGTGATGGCACCCCCAGACTGATCCCTCTCCAAAGGGCCGTTAAATGGCATGAGACCACCATCATCACCCTCCACCCAACACCAGTACCCAGCCACACCCCACACCAGAGCAAGGCTCAACTGCCACCTTGAGGCCTCAGGAGCAGGATGGGCTTCAGATGGTTGCTGTTCATGTAGGCAAACTTCACACTGCCAAAGAGCTTCTCCTTGGACAAATGCTGGGCGATGTGGGACAGGTACAGGGCTCTCTTCCGGTGGTAGCGCTGATTCAGATTATCTTTGTCCTGGAAGATTTCCTGGGAAGAGAGGGACAGGACAATGCCACCTCACCTGCCTGCCAATTTCAGTGCAGCCCGAGATACCACCCACAACTCTCCCTGACCCCACAGCCCCTCTCAGCCCCAGGGAGCTCCAAGCTGGTCAGGAGCTTGCTGCTGGCTCACCAGGCTCCGGGACTGCAGGAGACAAGAGCAGTCATGCAGCCAAACAGGGTGTGCTTGGTCTCAAGCTTTTCTTACAAGCAAGTCTGGGCAGCAAAGGGGGGGTTAGCACCCTCAAAAACTCTACCTCCCTGTAACACAGTCTTAGGAGCTGGGGTAGAAGTGCAATTGGGTACAAAAACAGATGGCCTGCATCTCCCTGGCAATGCTCAGTCCAGGCAGAGAGAAGGAAGATCTTGATGAGGAACTAAGATCAAACAGCTGCAAGCTCTGATACAGCAAGAGGCCAGATTGAACTCCCCAGCCCATTGTGGGAATCATCCTGCATATCCAGATGCTGTCACCTCACTGAGAAATGGAGTGAGCAGGGCATGGGTCATGGAGGACAGGAGAGGACAAGGCTCTGGCAGGCCCCAAAGCCACTTAGGAGGTGACATGGCCAGACTCACCCGTGGCATGGTCACTGCAATGTCCACATTGATCTCTGGCCTGATGCAGGTGCCCAGCAGGTAACTGCCCACCACCTTCAGCTCGGCTGGGGGCACAAAGTGGAACCTTCCCTTGACGCTGAATGGCACTTGCAGGAACGGGACCTTCACATCCTTGGACAGCCAGGCCTGGTCAGTGAGCTGGGAACAGACATGATACACAAATGCCCTGAACATCAGCAGCAGCAGATGTGCAGGGACTAAGACCCCCCTCCCCACACAGCTGCACCCAGAGCTTAAAGAGTGGCCCCACATTTTCCCCAAAAAAAGCAAGGTATTATTTTTTCAGCTCCTAAGGGAGACAGCCACAAGTAGCCCTGCTAGCAGAGCAACAGCAGAGGCTGCTCCTGCTCCATCCAGAACAGGGCTCTTGCCACCTCTTCTACAACCCTGGAACATACTTCAGTTTCTGGAGTCTCTGGGATGGCACCCAGCAGGCTGTTAATTTCATGGAGGAAGGCATCAATCTTCTTCTTCTTCGTCTCCTTTAATGTCACCTCCTTCAAAAGCTCTTCAATCTGTAGGGGGAAAGGAGACCATCAAAGGCCACTGTAACACTCAAATTGCTCCCAACTTTTACTTTGGCTTAGAGCACCAACCATGAGCTTGCTTCAAGGGCAGCTGGTGAGCTGAGGAACACACCGAACTCTCCATAAACCCTGCCTGGAGCTGGCAGTTTGATCAGTTCCTGCCATTTTCTATGAGTGCTGGATTGCAATCACCTCCATCCCAACCAAGACCCAGGCAAAAGCCCCTGATGTAATTCACACAAGCACAGCTCTCAGGAAGGGTGTTTGTATGACAGAGAATCAACTGCAGAAAAGGAAACAACAACACAGGTTCACACCACAAACCAGGCTCTAGAGATCCTACCACTGACACCAGCAAGTGGCTAGAAGATCAAAGATGTTCCTCAAAAAAATCACCAAAGTCAGAACCACCTGAGGGATGGGATGCCACCCAGAGGGACCTGGACAAGCTTGAGGAGTGGGCTCATGAGAATTTTATGAGGTTCAACAAGACCATGTCCAAGGTGTTATCTGGCTTGAGGGATGAACAAATCCAAAGCAGCCCTGCCCAGGACTTGGGGGTGCTGTGGGTGAGAGGCTGGACATGCCCCAGCCATGGCACTCACAGCCCAGAGAGCCAAACCTGTCCTGGGCTGCAGCCAGAGCGCCGTGGGCAGCAGGGCAGGGAGGGGATTCTGCCCCTCTGCTCTGCTCTGCTGAGACCCACCTGGAGCACTGCACCCAGAGCTGGGGTCCTGCACAGGAGGGACAGGGACCTGCTGGAGTGAGCCTGGAGGAGACTACTAATGTGATCAGAGGGATGGAGGATTTCTCTTATGAAGAAAAGCTGAAAGCATTGAGATTGTTCAGTCCGGAGAAAAGGAGGCTCTGAGGAGATTTACTGTGACCTTACAGTACCTAAAAGGGCTACAAAAGGACTGGAGAGCGACTTTTTATGAGAGCATATAGTGATAGGAAAAGGTGCTTTGAACTGAAAGAGAGTAGGTTTAGATGAAAAATTGGGACGAAACTCCTCCCCGTGAGGAGTTGGGGCACTAGCACAGGTTGCCCAGAGAAGCTGTGGATGCCGCATTTCTCAAAGTGCTCAAGTCCAGGCTGGATGGAACTCTGAGCTCTTGTCGAGTGGAAGGTGACCCTGGTAGGGGGATTGAAACTAGATGATCTTTAAGGGTCCCTTCAACCCAACTGCTCTGTGATTCTGTGATGTAGTTACCAGCTGATCTTCACCCACCACAGACAACTTGATAAACCCGGGTCATCTCCGAGCGCGGGGTCCTGCAGCCCCCCGCGCTCCCCCCGTGGGGCAATGCGCGACCCCCCCGGCTGACCTGCAGGCGGAGCAGGCTGGAGTGGAACAGATCCTCCGTCTCCTTCAGCTGGGTCAGCTCCTCGTTGGTCGGCGGCTTGTAGAGCTCGGCGCGGCTCAGCTTGGCCGGCTGCGGGTCTGCGGCTGTCGGGGCAGCCCTCTTCCCCCGCCGCACCGCGCCCCTGGCGCGGGGCTCTGGCCCCTGCTCCGCCTCCTCCGCCGACTCCGGAGAGCCCTGCGGGAAGAATACAGCACAGCATGGCTCGGTTCGGTTCGGTTCTGCTCAGCCCTCGATCCCCCCGGCCTGGACCCGCCGCCTCTCACCGCCATGGCCGCCGCCCACGTGGGCTCCCGTCACCACGTGCGGCGCCGCGCGCCCCGCCGGCCACAGAGCGCCGCTCCCTATTGGCCGAGGGCGACAGAGCGGCGCCTCCCATTGGCCCCGCCGGCCCTGCCCGCCCACGGGGGGCGTGGCCGCAGCGCCGCTCTGCTTCCGCAGCAATGGCGGCGCCGCTGGTAGGCAGCGTGGGCCGCGGGTCTGCCAAAATCACCGCCTTTCACCCCAAAACTGCGGCTCTCGGGGCAGACGGACTTTCGCCTTCAGGCGGGCGAGCGCGCGGCCGCCTGCGCGTCGCAGATCCTGGTTGTGATATTTGATGCTTAATTGGGGTCCATGCTGGATGTGGCCTGCCGAGAGCCTGAGCCGGCCTGGCCCGCAGGAGCAGACACCGGGAGCCAGGAAAACCCTTCTGGCCTGGAGGAGCGGACACCGGGAGCCATCATCCTCCTGGCCAGCTTCTGCAGGGACTGGGAAAGACACCAGGAGCCAGTGGCATCCTACGTGCAGATTACTAGAGTGGAAGGAATACCCCTTTTATATATCAATTATATATATATGCCTTTACAGAAGCAGCTCTGAACACCGGGTTCGATCAGGTTTGGGTTGTCAGGGCATTTAAAAGATCACGCAATGTGTGCCTCTGAACAGGAGGACGCAGATTTTTGACCCAGGTAATTTTAATTCTCTTTCCAGCTCTTTGGATGGCTTTTGCATGACTGTAGTCAGTTAATTAGCTTCTCTACACCCTACCATGGAACAGGGATGTTGTGCCTCCAGTGGGATCGTCCTTCTCCACAGAGACTGCTCTGGGATAGCGCCCCTGGAGTCTGTAATCTCCACGTTAGGTCCAAATTCTCCCTGAATCCTGGCTACACTAAGTACTACTTTTTCCTGCACTGTAAGAACACTCACAAGCTGGGTCTCTTCATGAGCAAGTGTGTGGGCATGTTATGACAGACGGTAGAAGACCCAGGTATCTCTCCTGAAGGTAACATGGGAGTTCAGAGAACTCAGTGATGTTACCTGAGCTCCATCTGCCTCAGAGGACCCCTAACCCACAGCTGATAGGCTATGGGGGAAAACAAGCAGCTTTAGGGTAAAAGCTAAGCTCTGTTGGAGGCAGGGGTGGGAAACAGGCTGTGTTCAGATGATGTTTGCAGTTGATACTCTCTGCCCTGCAGGTCTTCCCTATGTCCAGCTTGGCTCAGAGCAGGGCAAGCTCTCAGCCATTCCTGTGCCCTGGCAAGCAGAGTTGTGCTGCGTTCTGCCCAGCTGCAGAGCTCATTTCCACACACTGCAGCATCTCTGCCTGGGACATCGAAGTGCCAAGCTCCTACTCGAGGCATTGTTTCTGTTCCCAAAGAAGGCTAGCACTTGAATTGCTGCTTGGCTGGGGCAGCCACCAGCATAGTTGCCAAGAGCCCTTCAAGTCTCTCATCCTTCCCTCATATTTAATGACTTCCATGCAAGAAATCTGCTAGAGGTGAGGTCTCAGCCTTGTGTCAACTCAGCTACAAGGATTCCTGCAGGTGGGCGTTTGGTTCCTGCTTTCCAAGGAGAGTGTCTGGAGACCTGAGTGCTATATTTGGGGAGCACATCCCTCACACAAGCAACTTGTGGCAGGGATGTAGGTGGTGGCTGTGATGCCTTAAGTTTTAGCTTTCACATTTCTCAGATTCTGTGGTGACTTGGTGTGGCCGTTACAGGCCCAGGGAAAAATCTTTGAGGATTTTTCCAGTCTAAATTTCTCAGGCTCAGCTGGGGTTCTTTCCAAGCTAGAGACCTTTGTCTAATGTAAGCATAAGAGAAAGAATTATTACAAAAGATAAACACTGCAGCATCTGTGAGAAAGTCTGGGACAAGGGGTGTTATTTCTCTGGCCAATGAGTACTATTCCTTTCCTTGTCTTCGATCCTTGTTATAAATACAGAATTAAGTTTTCTAAAACTGCTCTTCTTCACCTCAAGAAGGAGTGCCTTGTTATTCCATCACTGGTCCATAATGCAGGTTGTACAGTAACAACTTTGTGTGGAATTCTGAACTTCATATTAAGTGTTAGTGAGTTCTCTTCACGGGATAGTTAGACAATCCTTTTCCAGCCTGAGAATCAAGGGCAGCCATTACCCAAAAAGCATAAACAATGGCAAAATGAAGGAAGCAGACCAGGAGGATGAGACTTCATAACCTGAAGCTGTAATTGGACAATTAACCCCAATATGTAAATGGACCAAAACTTATACAAGTGTCAAAACTTGTGACCACGATCCATCTTCGATCTATCCTGAATGTAGCCCTGGCCAGGATCTTGCACTGCCTGAGGTGTATTCTTTTAAGGCCTTTTAATAAATATCACTTTATTTTTTAAATCTGTCTAGTCTCTGTTCCAGATCAGCCTCTCACAGGCATCAGTTCTGGGTGTGACATGAGCCTTCTGGTCCCCCGTATGCTCATGGCAGTTCTTGCCTGGCTCCTGCTGCATTACAGCCTCTCTGGACCAGCAACTTCCCCAACTCTTTCCAGAGGATCCCAGGAAAAGATTTTTGCTGATTATAACCTCCAAATCATTTTTTCCTCCATCTCAGTGGCCTGGATCAGATTCCTCAGGCTTAACCCAGAGCCTTGAGCTGAGTAGACAAACCCCCTGCATCTAGGCACACACTCCCCTGCATTCCAAAGTTGCCTCCAGAATTGATTTCCAGGTAGTGTGGATATTCGCCTCTTGTCCAGTTTTGCAAGTAATTCCTGAGTGCAGCCTCAGTAATTCCATCAAGTAAGAATCCTAACTTTGTAAGTACTAAGCTAACTTTGTAGCAAGCTCTTAACTTCGGATGTCTTTATCCTCCCAAAAAAATCCAGTTTCTTGGCTGGAGGAGCTCCTGTTCCTCCCCTTTCCTGACAGAGCTAGGACTGCCACACTTAGGTCTGCTCCATCCCCAGTGATTCACTGGAAGACACCTGCAGGTGCTGTGACCATACCTGCAATGTCAGGCTCCTCTCTTTTTTAAGCGGGGGTAATT
The DNA here is from genome assembly GCA_013186435.1 of Turdus rufiventris. Taxonomy (NCBI): domain Eukaryota; kingdom Metazoa; phylum Chordata; class Aves; order Passeriformes; family Turdidae; genus Turdus; species Turdus rufiventris. Next base: position 94,838 of record PYHW01009372.1, on the reverse strand, counting down.
ACAGCCTTGTGCAGGATTTTTAGGAAGGCTGGGCAAACCAGTTTGGTCATCCCTGTCCCCAAGGACACATCCTTGTATTGCCTGAGAGCAGCAGGGGAGGAGGGGGGACTTACTCAGGCAGATCCAGGGTTCGTGTCTATTATGCAAATCCCATAGCCTCCCCTATGCACCCCAGCTGTTCCTGGAATTGTAGGTGTCGAAGAGATTACAGGCAACCTTGTCCCTGAAAAATCACAGTTGTACTAACTGCTAAAGAAGAGGAACAGCCTTGTCCTTAATGGGTCACAGGTGTAACTAGTAAAGATAAGTGTAATAAAAGCAGTGGATTGGCTAGGTGGGAGCATCTTGGAGGCAGAAGATGTGGAGACAGAGGCGGCCTAAGAAAAAAGGAACAATCCAGATAGACACAAAGAAAAAACAAAACAAGGAAGAGAGTTTCTGCTGTGAAAGATCTGCTATGAAGTCAGTCTGGGTTTGATGGAGTCAGAGCCTGCAGTCATAGCTAAGCTAGGTGAAAGCTGTGTTCAGAGTCTGCAAACCAATACTTGCAATTATAGTCTAATAGGAAATAGCCAGCAGTCAGAGGCTGCAGCTGGACCCTACAGTAGGAGCTTACTGTAGTCAGAGTCAGGATGGCTAAGCTGTAAAGAAGAATAAACTGGGACCCTTTTCATGTTGTTGAATAAGAGTCTGTGTCTTTGCTCATTTCTACCCCTAACAAGAGGTCTGGTGCAACAGAGATGGCATGTACAGTAATTTCACAACCATAAGGCGCACTGGACTATAAGACGCACCCCCAGGAAGTCTGCAAATTTTGCAACTTTGTAGATCATATAAGGCGCACTGGACTATAAGGCACGCTTTATTTTTGCAGCAAGGAGCCAGAGGAGTCGTGTGGCGTGCAACAAAGTAACAAATTACTGGCATGTGCTCAATTTGCAAACATTTTTCAAAGATTGGTGTAGCCTTTAAATGCAGCCACAAGTGTCCTCCCCGTGCAGGGGACCTCGGCATTCCTGCCCTCCCCTGGCTGGCGAGGCAGGGCTCGGGGCTGCCACAGCTCCTACCTCAGGGTTGCTGTGGTTCAGGGCTGCTCGGGGCCACCCTCGGCTTGAGGCTGCTCTGGGCTTGGGCCTCCCTCGGTTTGGGGGTGGCGTGGGGCAGGGCCTCCCTTGGCTCAGGGCCACCCTGGGCTCGGGCCAACCTTGGCTCAGGGGCAGTGTGGGACGGGGCCACCCACTCCCTCCCACCCCATGCAGCTCCTGCTGGCCAGGGGCTGTCCAGTCCCACCCCCCCACCCTTCGTGGCTCGGCTCACGGCTTGCACTTTAGGGTAGGCAAATTTCTGAACTTTCTGCATCATATAAGGCACACCGAACTACAAGGCGCACTTCCAGGTTTGGGGGAAAATTTTAGTCAAAAGAGTGCACCTTATAGTCGTGAAATTACTGTAATGCCCAACCGGTATGGAAGAATGAGTTCAGGGTCTGTTCTGGAGGCAGAGGGGGAGGTTTAAGGGGACTAGAGGCAACAGGACAGGTCAGCTCCTGGATGTGTCTCCTCAGCCTGGCCAGCTTGGCAATGGGGAGCAGGACCACTGATGTTTGCCCCAGAACAGGTTCTTCAGTAAAGCCTTTCAGCACATTGTGAGTCATTAGTTACACACAATCCTACAATGCTAACAGTAGTAATATTAATTTTAAAAAACTTACTGTATTCCATACCACATGCCAACCCTTTTAGGCATCATGCACCTCCTCCTATCCTGCCTTGCCCAAAGAGCTACTGCTGAGCTCCTGGTCTTGTTAGGCTTCATCCTTGCTGCCCAGAAACACTTGGGGCATTGGAGGAATGTTCCCTGCACTCTTTCCCTATAAATCTGTGACTTCCTGGCTCAGATGAAGCCATTCCCAGGTGGGTTTTCAACAATGGGGAGCATCCCCAAACTCTCTGTACCAGCATCTCCTCAGCATGACCTTTTGGAGCTCCAGCTTTCCCAAGAGGCACAGACAGACAGTAATGTGGCATCAACAGGTCCCTGGGGAAATCCCATTTTGCCACAATGGCAGAGGCACCACTGGGAGCATGTGGAACCACAACCTCCATGCTGTTTCGTGGGAGCAGCGCCAGAGCACCGCCAGCACGCGGCTCAAAGCGCATGAGTGCAGCCCTGCACGCACACCTGTGTACGCACACCTGTGTACGCACACATCCCTGCTTCCTTGGCTCCTGACTCAGGAATGCTGCCGGCATCACGCGCAGCTGCCAGGAAGGGGCTGCGGTCGTTGCGGCTGCCGAGCAGGTTTAGTGGTCACATTGATCCCGACTTATGCTGTGTCCGCTTAACCCCTACGCCAGCTTGTCTCTTACTAGGGTCTTCCCAAAAATACCACTGCTGTGGAAATGCTCCGCTCATCTGTCAGCTGTGGCAAAAATCTTGCACAACGCCGTACTTGGTATCACCTGCAGATGTCTGCAGGCAAAGCCAGCTCCTGTCCAGAGCTCCTCCCTCCAAGACTTTTGCACCCATCCCCTAAATCTCTTTGGCCACCCCGTGGCCGTAGCTGTTTTTTTTTACCAAGTACTCCAAAACCTCATTCCAGTGATGACACCTGGACATGGCATTTCTCACCACATGGCAGCTTTCACCCAGATTTGTTGGGAGTTTCTTGCTTCTTGTGCAGTGTGGGGACTCTGTCCCACTTCAATAAATCTGCATTTCACTGTAGGATTAAATATTTCCTCCCTTTGGTTTCTGTAGTATTATCAAGTATTTCAAATTCTCAGCTATTGACACATGACAGAGTAATTTCTAACTCCCATAAATAACCTGGCACACAGGCTAGTGACACACTCCCATAATGTTTGACTGTTCATCCCAGGTATGGCTGTATCACAGAAACACGTAGCTACTGAGCAATCTTCACAATGGCCAAGAGGTGGAGGACTTCATCAGAGCAAAAGGGTAGGATAAAGTAGATGTTTGTAGTTTTAACTTCAAAACATTGCAGTTTTAAACAAAACCTCGATGGCTTCACCCCGGGGTTCAGGCAGACACCCAGCGCATTCCTGGCAGCCAAAAAAATAAGATCCAAGGACAGCTGGAGCCCTGACACACCTGTGGGATGGGGTCAGAGGGATACTCAGGTCCCTCCTGGAGCTCAGGGACCACTCAGGCACAACAATGTTGCATTGATTAAAACGAGCCTCAATCCTCACTCTTTTCTTGCATGGATGGTTGTTTGTTAAATCTTACCTGGTTCATTAAGTCTCAGCCATCTGCATTGGGACATAGAAAGTACTTTGCATCTCTGCCCTCCTGAAGCAGCAGCTTCAGGGCTTTACAAGGGCGAGGCTGAGGTTGACAGGATGGTATAACAGCCTCGGCCCTTCTGGGTGGGTCAAATGCGGGAATTGTGTGTTAAACATCCTGTCTGATGGGGAAAAAAAAATGCAGCTTAACCAATACATACATATATATCGGGGCAGAGAGGGAGAGTGATTTTGACTGTCTGAAGTCAGTCTCTGGCAGCTTTATCTCAAAACTGGTGATCTGAGTTACACAAAAAGAGCTAATGGGAAGTTGATATGCTCTGAAATGTACCAGCAGTTTTGCCTCCTCTTAAATTACCAATTTGCCTTTTGCATAGATTGTTTTGTGTATCTTGTTTTTATTCTCTGGTCACTTTGTTTGCTTTATGCAACAGACAAGAGAGCAAATTTACCTTATTTCCTGTCTGTTGCTGGGTTGGCTTTACACATAGCAACAAGGAGGAGAAACCCTTTTTTTTTTCTCGTAGTAAAAAATATCTCTAAAAATCACATTGGAGACACTGAAGGAAAAGAAAAGCTCTGCCCCCTTTTCTCCTGCAGTCTTGTAATGTTTTATCAGTGATGAGTTAGTAGGCCTTGCCTGTTCCACCAAAGCACCCCTTGACAATCTCCCTGCAGTAGAATAGCACGCTGCTTCCCAACCACAACAGAAAAAAATTCAGTCTTCAGGGCAGCTCCTGGAACAAGAGGGAGTGGAGAGAGCCAGAAACATGCAAATGTGAGTTTTATTTATTTATGGGTTAAACCTCTGAGTGCCGAATCACCTGGCAATGTGGGTGCCCCCGCTGCCTTTCATCCAAACCCAACTTGCACATTGCTGAACAAAGGTAAGCAGAGGTGATGATGATGATGATGACAATGATGACAACTAGATTAATTGAAATCTTCAAGCATGCCTGACTCAGATTTAACAGCTCTGGCCTTTTTTATCCTTTGGTCCAAACCCGCCCCCCCCCTCCCCCCCGCCCCCCGCCTCATTCCAATGACTTTTCAAGACAGGTATTTACATCCTCATTCACCCAATGGGGAATAGAGGCAAGGCAGCAGAGGGTTTTGCTGGAATGCAAATTCAGGAATTCAGGAAGAACATTCAGGAAATCCCCTCACAGTTCTCCGTTTTGCTTTTGCTTTTCATAGAAACAGAGATTAATCAACAGTGTTGACTGTGTCTCTGCCACATCCCTCCTAGTTTGTGATTTTCAGCCCACAGGGGCTGCCTCACCTCTAGATGCAGGTGTTTCAGAGCTGTTCTGTGGAATTTGGCAGCTCAGCTGGGTGGAGGAGAAAGACCGATGTCTTCCACCATGGGGAGGAAGACAACAAGGCACTCTGAACCACATTACTAGCCACTCAAGGCTCCACCTAAGATAGTGATACCAGAGATCAGCTTCAAAGCTCCGCCACTCCAGCAGCTTGCAAAAGACTTACTTGTGAGTGTTGAATCCTCCTTTTGCACTGAGTCCTCAGCATGTGGCCTCGTGGTGTGCTTTTGGGCTGGAAGGGAGAAGCACTCTGGCTTTGGGCTGAGATGAACCCCTCTTTCCTGGCCCCTACAGCCCCCGCAAAGCTGCTCTGTGATCCAGAGCTGTCATCTGCTCTGGTCAGGGACATCTTCTTCCCCATCAAGGAAGACAAATTTGAGGCCTGGATGAGGGTTCTTCCACCAAAATAAAAACTGGGCATCAGCTTTGGGGAATCTTGGCAAATCTTTGCTGACCTTTAGCTTTGTTTGATCTCAAAGAATAGGAGTTACCTGTCCTGGCTTAGAAACCGGGGAGAAACAAAGTGAGGCAGGGGAATACAGGGTGAGGCCAGATGCCTCCTGCACAGACAACTGAGGGCTTTGTGCCATCTAATATTCAGGTGAATCCAAAAGTCCCAAAACCTAGGGATGACAGGCATGCCTCCCAGCTGAATGATACCTCATCCTGCCCTGCTGTGCGTTGCCAAGCCATGGGCAAAAGACTTCCTTGCCCTCTGGGGGATGAGCCTCAGTTGTGAAACAGGCTGATTATTGTACCCAAATTTTGTGCGGGAGATGAATGACTTTGCTGTCATTTGGGTTTCCTTTGCCTCCCCTCTACCTGGTGTGGGAGGAAGCACAAAGAGACAGATCCCACAGGAAGCAGATCTTGCAGTCTGTGTGAGGACAGCAGAAGCATTGAGGGAAAAAGTATGGGCATGGGACAATTTGAAGTCGCCTGGCAGATGGTGGATATCTCACTTTTGGGAACTTCCCTTTGTTTTGTTTTTAAACAATCTGTTGGAGTTGTACCCAAGACTCATGGAACATTTTATGAAAGGAGACGAAAGGGAAATAATTTTCAGATAATCGTAGCACCACAAGGTCTCAGTGTCCATGAGAGGAACAGCTGTGCAGGCTGGAAATCTTCTGCAACAAAAAGACACCATGAGAAAGGTTATAGCACAGTCTGCAAAATTACAAGGGGCAGAGTGTGATTGGATAGAAAAGGACCATTTATCAATTTCTTCACTGTGAGAATGAGGGCATCAAAAAAGCTTTTCAGGTGGCAGGATCAAAACAAGCCCCAAGGAAGTGATTCTGCACCCAAGCAGATCATTAGACTGGGCAGCTGTTTGGTACAGGATGTTGCAAATGCCTAAAATTTATCTGTCTTCAAAAACAACTAAACAGATTAATGGTAGAAAAATTTACTGAAGGCTATTATGTGCAAGAACACTTCTGGCTCAAGGAGTCTGAGTCACAAAAATATGTTGGAGGTTGAAGAAATATTTTGGGGAAGTATAATTTGTCTTTACACCCTTCCAAGGGTGCATGAAGACAAATGCAGGGCTAGGTAGGTCCTTGTGGGCTATTTCTAGATTCCAGAATAGAGAAGCACTCAGCACTGAAATGGTGTTTGCCATGACAAGTTTGCTATCTACCTGTGTGAATCTGCCCCATGTACCTCCTGGAGGTTCAGGGGGGACAGGATACATGGCCCCCAGCAGGTGGGGACAGAAGATAGTGCCTATCAGGACTTGTGCAAGCAAGCCCCTGGAGATAAGGCAGTGTCTGGGGAATCACCTAGTGCAGTGCCTTGATAGAGCAGCAGCTACTGACTCTCAAGCCAAGAATCCAACCCTGAAGGTGATGAGATAAAGTGAAGGCAAAGGGAAACCATGACCTGGCAGTGAGAATTTCCAAATTTCCTGTTTCGTTTTTGTGACACAGGAAAATGAGATTAAAAGGGAAAATATTCAAAGCAATACATACCTCAAGCAAGCACAGCTCATCCCAGCTGACCCAGATGCAGCTGCAAGATCAGACTCTGAAAGCTTGTGCAATATCTTCATGGTATTCACGGTCAAGATGCCCTAAGAGCTGTATGAGGAATGGACTGGCAGGAGCAGAATTCAATGTCAAAAGATAGGAGCACTTTTCAATCTTCTGGGTTGTTTTTACAGCTGTGTCTATAAAAGAGACAAGTTCACTGTGCCCAGGACAGCCTCCAAGTTTTCAAGCCTTCTATTAACCCATATTGGTATTTTCCATTGGGTGGCTGTACACTGTACACTGTACCCTGTATACCAAGGGCTCTACAAAGCAGTCATTCCTCTCTCTGTGTGCAAAGTATCTCTGGTGCAGCTGGTGTCAGTGCTGACAGAGAGCCTCAGAGTCTCAGGTCTCACTCAGCAACCACGTCCAATGTCAATAAAATATGACTCAAATGGCCCCATTGCCAAACTAATGACCACAAAACACCTGAAGGACAGGATGCCATCCAGAGGGACCCGGACAAGCTTGAGGAGTGGGCCCATGAGAATCTCATGAGGTTCAACATGTGCACTTAGGTCAGGGCAACCCCTGGTATCAGCACAGGCTGGCATGAACAGATGGAGCAGTCCTGCCCAGAAGGACTTGGGGGTGCTGTGGGTGAGAGGCT
>PYHW01009372.1:68925-87548 GCA_013186435.1 Turdus rufiventris | reverse complement strand
CGTGGGCAGCAGGGCAGGGAGGGGATTCTGCCCCTCTGCTCTGCTCTGCTGAGACCCACCTGGAGCACTGCACCCAGAGCTGGGGTCCATGGTATAAAAAAAGCACAGACCTGTGTGCTGGTTTACAGTACAGTGGCCGGGAGAGAGTTAATTTTCTTCACAGTTGGTTTTCTTCATATTTATGGGGCTGTGTTTTGAGTTTGTGCTGAACACAGTGTTGACAACATAGACATGTTTTTGTTATTGGTGAGCAGTAACAGAAAGCCAAAGCCTTTTCTGCTTCTCATACCACCACACTGGAAAGAAGACTGGGGATGCAGAGGAGGCTGAGAGTAGACACAGCCAAGACAGGTGATGCCAACTGACCAAAGGGGTATTCCAGACCATGTGAAATCATGCTCAGTATATAAAGTGTGGGGAAGAAGGAGTTAGGGAGATATTTGGAGTGTTGATTCTTTGTCTTCCCAAATAACCATTATGTGTGATGGAACCCTGCTCTCTTGAAGATGGGTGAACACATGCCTGCAGAAAGCAGTGGATTAATTCCTTGTTTTGCTTTGCTTGTGTGCATGGTTTTTGCTTTTTCTATTAAACTGTCTTTATCTCAAGCCACAAGTTTTCTCACTTTTACTGTTCTGATTCTCTGCCCAATCCCACCAGGGAGAGTGGGGCTTGGCTGCTGGCTGGGGCTAAACCACTACAGTCAGAGAGGTCGTGGATGCCCCATCCCTGGAAACATCAAGATCAGGCTGGACAAGGCTCTGAGCAACCTGCTGTAGTTGAAGAAGTCCCTGCTCATGGCTGGGAGGTAGAACCAGATGCCCTTTAAAGGTCTCTCCCAACCCAAGCCATTGTGATTCCATGATTCAATAACTGAGAATCCTTTTGTTTTCTCCTGCTTTATTTACCAAGGTTTTGGAAATATCTCCATGGATAGGAACAGCCAGGAGCTTCACGAGCTCTTATTTTTCAAGAGCCAGATAAAATATTACTCTAATGGCTTTTATTATTTATTAATCATCAGAATATGAGGAGTAACAGCAGGTAATTTGATTGTGCTCTGTTATCAGAAGTTTTGACAGCTTTTGCAGGTTTCTAGACAGCAAGTAGATGTGAAAGAAGCATATATGTATATATATTTCATCTATATGTGAAAGTCAGTATGTGGATTACTGTAAACAAAAGGTTTGGAAGGTTAGGGCAGTAGAGTCAATGGAATAATATTTTCACATGTATGAAGAAACCCCACAGAAAAATGCCCTATGGAATATACTGTTACAGGACAAGCTAGGCACACTGTTGGCAAACCCTCCCTTCTAATTTCTTTTGCCCATAAGTATTCAAGTAAATGAAAATATGTCTCACTCTAGGGAAAAACTCTGCATTTCTGAAGCTGAGCATGTGTTCTGATGCTTAGGGAAGGATCTGAGTGTTCTGGCAATGCTCACCAGTGCTGCACTTAAAGAAAAAAGAGAGATAAATATATTAAAAATGGATGCTGAGAGGATAACATGCTTGAGGTGGAGAAAGGCTTTTATCTAAGTTTTGTGGCCGTCGTGGAATGCTAGTTGCTTTTCTGCAGAGAGAAAAATTAGCTCCTTACTGATTCCTCTGGTTCCCATCTTGCATCCTGCTCTGTACATTTTTTCCTGAGGAAGGAGAGGTTTTCAGGCCTCCACCCCACTGGGCTTTTCTACTTTACCCCACTCTTATACTGAAGGGGCATCATAAAGAGAGAAATACCTAAAACTTGCCCTTTTTTGATTCTTCTTGACCACTGGCAAGTGGTCAAGTTTTTTTAACTTCTCCAGGGCAAAAGCAAAGAAAGGGTCTTTGATTGTCTTGGAAATAAGGAGATTCAGGACCAGACTACAGCTAGCTCATCCATTTGAAAGCCTCCCCTGTGTCACAGACAAGAAGAAAAGCATATTGGTTTAAAGCACTGTGCAAATGAGGGTCCAGATGCAAAGGCTTAGCTCTTAAACTCCCTCCCTTCTACCCTTTCTAGATCCTTGAAATGTCCACACATAGGAAAAACAAACCCATTTGAGATAAAAACCACAGCTTATAGTTTGGTACAGCATCACAGCCTTCTCCATCTTTAAAATGGGAATTCTGCAGAACAGACTGGCCTTGATGTGCATCCAGACACAAAGATGGCTGTTGGCTCTTTTTGCACCCTTCCTGCCCTTGAATTGACAGCTGAAGACTTGAGGAGGCAAACCCATTCTACAGGCCATGCAGAAGATCTGAGATGTGCTAGATGGGACAAGGAAATGGGATGTCCCAAACCTACTGCGACTGAGAACTTCGGGTTGGTGTGGCCAACGGATTTCCTGCAGGATGGAGAAGCATGAGGTTAATTAATGGAACTCTCACAGCAGGTAAACAAGTCTGGAGGAGATTTACCTGGCCCTGAAGGCAGCTGTGGATGGGGATTGAGATGTTGGCACAACAAAGCATTGAGGGACAGCACCTGCAGGGCACAGCCATGCTCTACCCTGTCCATGTGCCCCAGGGACCCTTTTGCAGGTCTGAGCCCTCCAGCCTCAGTCATAAAAACAAGGGAGGAATATAAATGTGGTTGCCCCAAGGTCTGCAGCAGGGTGCTGATGGAAATGGGGTAACCAGCAAGGGGTGGTTGGAAGGGACAGGAATGCAGAGCAGCTGGTGGAGCCAAAGAGGAAGGTGATCAAACCCCTGAACAGTCCCTGCAGGGTCCCGTCCCTCCCTTCTCCAAGGGGGTGTGTGAGCACTGCTCTCCAACATGGACAATACTGGAGGATTTCAGCCTTGTGATCTCAGTGGTTTTCTATTTTTTTTTTAGGATCCCACAGAAATTCTTTACAAATTTCCATGGGACAGCAAACCCCAGGGTAGAGATGACAGCACTTCTCAGCATGCTCAGGCCAGGCAGAAAGGCTTCTCCAGACTTGTTCACCTGTCTGGGAAATTTGCATTAATTACCCTGATGGTGATTCAGGCTCCTGCAGGAAAGTTCAGCCTCTTCCTTTTTACCTATGAGTACACAGAGCAGTTTTCAGGATCTGTGCAAGGGTGTTCGTCTGCCCAATTCTGCTTCACATCCACCACAGAGTGGTTTCCAGAGCTCACAGCCTAAAAGTGCACACAGCCAAATGAGACATTGCATGTACCACACAAGCCCTACAATCAGTTTTTCAGAGGAACATCTCTTTGTTAGCAAGTTGGAGGTGGAGATGCTAAAGGAGGATCCACTGCCCCTAATCTCTCTGGCCGTTTCACTCAAGAGATTCTCTCTGCTATTCAGTCGCCCAAGCCTGCTGGCCATGCCTTGGGCTTGGTGCTTAAGCTGCAGTTTGGTTTTCTTGCTCTGGATCTGTTCATATTTATTTTGGAAAGGGTTATGAAAAGGCCAAATTCAGCCTCAGCAAAGCATGGTCCAATTAAACTCATTTGGCCCTCCCTGTTTCCTCATGGAGTCTTCTTGGGGTCAGTTTTCAAGGCCTGGGGCAGGACATGAGCTGTGCATCTTCATCCACACCTTGTTGGGCCTGCATTTCAGTTACTGGCAGAAGGTGTGCATTGCTGCTGGAGACCAGCCCACAGAGACCACCCAAGGTATGGACATGAGTGACAGTACTGTAAGCTCAGCTGATAGCAGCTGATATCATGCACAGAACATGATGTTGGTGTCACCAAGCCAGGAATGATGTGAGACCATACAGCTTCCTCATCCCCCTCACTCACCTTCTGCAAAATGCTGTCTGTCCTCACCATGGCTTCTGTAGAAACACAAGGAGCTGCCTGCTCTGAGGGTAAAAGCAGGGTCTGTTGAACCCACCAGGCACCTGCTCTGTGCACACCAGCTCCTTCACTCTGCTGCCAATGCCTGCCTAACACAGATGGCTCATCCCCAGAAATGGGGATAGCTGTTAGTCCCTCCTTGATGGGCATCTAGTCTCAAGGGATTGAGTCCCACAGAGCTGGCCCTGTGGGTGAGGTGAAGGTGAAACACTGGGGATGTTGGCTTAGGCTGATGTCTCTGCCAGAGCACACCCCATGTCACCTTATCCCAGTGATGCTGGCATCCACGCCATCTCAGCCACACCAGAATGCTGGAGACAGGGATGTCTTGTGCAGCAAGAAGAACCTAAAACTCCAGCTCCAACAGAGAAACTATTCCTGGTGCTGAACAATATGGATACCCCAATCACAGCCCCTTCAATAAAGAATTGTGTTCCACGGCTTGCTGCTTTGTAGGGGGGTAACAGTCAGTTCAGGCTTTAATGGAATCCTGATGGATCCCTTCCAACTCAGCATTTTCTATGATTCTCTGAGACCATGAATCTCTGAAGACCACAGCACATACCACCACCCCTGTGGGCAGCTGGAGGAGGACTGTGCCTATAGCTAGCAGCTTGTAAAGGCTCAGATACTCTGCTCACTGAGCCCAGAATGGAAGGTGTAAGGTGACCTGAACAGCCAGGTACACAAACTCTTGGAAATTCAAACCACTAAGGTCACAGTCACCACACTCCTCAGGCCCTGGAATCACAGCTGAAATGGTATTGTAATGCACTTATAATTTATTCATCAGCTGAATGGGAGCAGCAGGCATTGTGACAGCACTCTTTTATCAAGCCCTTGTGATGGACTTCATCCATTTTAAAAGAGCAAACTGGAGTTGAACGGAAAAAAAAAAAAGGTAAAGACAATTTTATTCAAATTAAAACAAGCAGAAAAAAAGGCCAAATCAAAATAGGGAAAAAGAAAAAGTACCACTAAAGATCTGGTTTTTCTCTTCATTTTTCTTCTCCTTTGCTCTGAATCTTCCAAACTTTGCATTGCTCTGCTGGTGGCTACTTTCATGTAGGAGGCTCCTGTTAACCCAGATGCTGCTGACTGATGCTCAAAAGCAACTTTTCATCCCTGTGATGAGTTCTGCCTGAGGATCAGCTTGCCCCATTTTTAGGTGAAAGAGAGTCAGAAGGAGAATTGCGGACAGACTTTTATTCTCAAAGATTGACAGTTACTTCCCTTGAGTACTCTAATGCTCTGCTCCCCAGACAGAGGAACCTATATAGGTGTCAATGTGAAGGTGAGAGCACTTGTACAACTGTTCTTTTTTTTTTTTTTTTTTTTTTTTGAGGCAAGCCTCGCCCCATGCAGTAATACTACATTGTTCACTTGGGCAGCAGACCAGATAATCACAATTTGATTTTCCTCACTAAATGCTCAGGGAGTTTTATGGGGAGATCTTTCTTTGGTATCAGGGATTTGTGTCAGGGCTGAGATCCATCATGATGGTGCTTGTCTGTTGTCTGGTCCAGGACTGAGGTATCTAATGTAAATAAAAGAAGTAACCCCAGATTCCTCTGTTACTGCCCCTCCAGGACAGCAAAACCAGCGTGCAAACCCCAGGTGCTGTTTCCCCTTGTCACATGGACAATGTGTGCTGCTGCTGGAGATTTGCACCCAGCCAGGGCAATGGAAGGAGACAGAGGAAACAATCCTGACCTCTCTCTCTTGTCTTCCATACCCCTAGAGTGGTCTTGGCAAGAAAAAAACAGGGTAAAATTTGGGCAGTGGGGAGACCCATGAACTCTCTAACAGGAAGAGGAGCTGAGTCCTGAGCTGAATCACATTAACCTGGAAGCACGTGAATTTTCACTTTGGGCAGTCTGAAGGACAAATTCTAAAGAACTGGTTGGACAAATATATCTTAGGCTGTTTTGAACCAACTTTGGGGCAGGACAATGATGAGGTGGACCTCCAGTTGTCCTGCTCTGTTTCAGTACAGCCCAAGGAATATCTGCTTGCTCTTTGAGCTACAAAAGGCTCCTGGTGGAGCTAAACAGAACTGTAAACTAAGCAGAACTCCTACCCCCTGCCTGATCTTCTTCATCACTTCGCCACCTGACTTGTTGGGGCTAAGAAGGTGATAAAGTCAGCCCAGAGTCCCCAGGACTCTGTTGATGTGCTTTCACCAAAGCACAAAAGTAGGGAGGAGACAGGAGGAGAGGAAATGGTGTTGATGGTGTTGATGATATTTTCTTTTAACCCAGGTGAATCCAGTTCCCCTGGAGAAGGAGTAGGTATGTCATCCTTTGAGCCACCCAGGAAAGATATTAGATAAGCAGTGAAAAGTATCACATGAGAGGATTCTGTCCTAAGAATGGAGTCACACAGGCACTCCCACATCTTCCCACCTCTTGTCCTCTCTCTCTGACAGCTCATGGAGCAGTAACCCTCTAATGTGACACCAAGACAGGTTTGCATTTTCAAAGCTTCTGCTGTTGCTAAGCAGAGGAGTTAACTTTCAATTTGTCATCCTTTGTGAACACAGCTCACAGGAAGAAAGAAATAAATGAGGGAGATATTAAAAACAGCTGATAAGAATAATGCAGAAAGGATTTAGAAGTTTTCAAGTCAGATTTAGCCTACTGCACTGGTGGTACCTTGAGGTCCAGCTTACAGTGACAAGTTCTGCTGCTGGAGACTAGATTAATGGTATGTGTAGCCTCCTTCTCTCTCAATAAGACCTCCCCTTCCTGAAGTCCCATATTCCCACATCAAACTCTATTTCTTGTTCTCTGAGCACAAAGAACAAGCTGATTCATTCAGGTGAAAGTAAAACAAAATAGAAGGAACAATACTGTTTGTGACAGCACACCCCACGTAAAGCTCTGCTTGCAGGTGAGCAGTGACCATCCATGGGAGAGCAGCTGAAGGAGGAGGAAAGGCTTCATCCTTTCTTTGTGATATACCAGAGGTGATTGGAGGAGAGAGATGCCATATGATAAATCAAAAAAGTTATGCTAGCCTCAGGGCAGCTTGGGTTCAGGCAGAGCACCTGAGCCTCCCTGAAAGCACAGGCAGAAACGCAGGCAGCAGCCTCGGAGCCAGGCTGCACAGGCTTCAGAATGCTCTGCTTCAATAGTTTCTATTTTCTTTTGAGTGCTGAATGTTTTTGCAGGAAAGGGGGAAAAATCAGAGGGAAAAAGACCAATATCCTTTCTAAAAGCAGACCCAATGGAAAATTTGCAGTCTGCTCTCTTGAATACTCCAGGGCCTGCTTTACTTTCTGCCTTGCATGATTACATCTTGCATTAACATTCAAGACATGTAGCAGGAGGAGATAAATTGTGAATAACTTCAAACTTTGCTTCTTCTATCTCTTCCAGCATTAGGCGGGTTCAAACAAAGCCTGTGCTGGAGGCTGGCTTCAAGAAAAGATGTTTTAAGGGCAGTGCAGTACCAAAAGAGCTTGGCTCCTGTACATTTTCCTCCAAGCATGAGCAAATCCATGTTTTACCAGCAAGCTGGGAAGTCCTATTAACAAAGCAGGTCTTTGCTGGCTGGTATCAGCACAGAAATCACAGCATGTGTTACGTTCATCAACTAAAGACAATTTAAGAAGCATGCAAAGATCCATGACTATGTCCTGAGGAGTGCAACAAAGGTGGTGGAAAGGCTGGACGAATGTCTTTTGAGGAGATCTGAGGACTTTTGGCTTGTCTAGTTTGGAGAAAAGGGGCTCAAGGTAATGCTCTCTACAGATTCCTGAGGAGAGGAAGTAGAGAGGGAAGTACTGAGCTCTTCCTGGTATCCAGTGATAGGACACATGGGAATGGTTCAAAGATGTGCCAGGAGAGGTTTAGACTTGGCATCAGAAACATTTCTTTGCAGAATGGGTGGACAGACATTGGAATGGGTTTCCTAGTGAGGTGGTTAATGCTCCCAGCCTGTCAGTGTTTAAGGGACATTTGGATAATGCCCTGAACAACACTCTTGAACTTTTGGTCAGTCCTGAATTGTTCAGGCAGTTGAACCAGATGATTCCTGTAGTCCCTTCCAACAGAAATAGTCAATTATTTTCTGTTCTATTCCACTGACATAAGTAAAAAGAACATGGGATTGATCTTCCACCAGAAAACACACACAGCATGGTACTGCCAGCCTCCAAGGAGTTTCTCTGACAGTGTTTCATGATCTAACCCTCCAGCCCCCCGCTGAGGAAGTGAGAGCTGAATGTAGCAGCTTTCAGTAAATATGAACTCACTCCAAGGTGGTGAAGAATGAACCACAGATGCTGACCTGTGCCAGTGACTGACCTGTCTCAGTAGCAGAACACACACTTTATTTCAGTAGTCAGTCAAGCTGCAGACAGACAAGGGATGTTCCTCCGTATTACCCCTGTGGCAGCTGAGCAAGAACATCCCAGCTTCATGAGAAAATTGATGCCAGTTCCCACAGGGACGTTGTCCAGGGTGAGATGGGATTTTGCAAGAGCTGGAATATTTTATAGCTTGGAGGTAATCACAGGCCCTGGGTACCACTGACAGTGCTGGGGCACCTTTGGAGAGGGTAATGGGGATGACTCTAGAGAAAGCTCAAGAGGCAGGAACGGGACAAGCAGAGCAGTCGCGGGACAAGGGGGAGGATGCCTTGCTTTTCACTGGGAAATGGCAAAATTGTCTTGGGGTCAGCTGGAGCTTGGGGAAAACTATCTGCTTCCTGCTCTCCTCCCTGGGCCAAGGTCTGGAGAAGGAGCCAGAGCCAAGGCTGCCAAGTGTCAGGGAGAGACTTCAAGGTTCCCCTGCAGCGCAGACTGCCTCAGCTCTATGATCTCTCACCAACATATGGGGCCCTGGTGGTCAGTCCTGTGCCTTTGGGAAAGTCCATGGCTTTGGAAAATGCAGATTGATCCAGTGGTCACCCGTGTCTACAGGGTTGTCACCAGGACAGGAAAGCACGGGAGGTGATGGGGGCAAAGAAGAAGGTTAAAGCCAGGTAATGGCATAGGGATGATGGGACACATCATCCAGCCTGTTTGTCCAAGGTGCAGGAGCCTCTGTGAGTGTCCTGAGCTCTGCCATGTACAGAAGAAATGCCAAGCAGAAATGGGTCATCCTTCTCCTGGACAATAACTGTTATTTTTCTTTCTTTATTTTTAAATTAATATTATTTATGTTATTCATTAAATATTCATAAAGGGACAGGTGCTGGCTCATGTTTACTGGTTGATATATCTCTACACTTCTGCAAGCATGTTTCACGCTTAGCCAAGCCAGGGAATGGCAGGAAGCCTGGAAATGTCATGTTCTGGTGTGACTACATGGCACATCTGTGGAGAATGTGAGAACAACATGTTAGGGTGAGGGATGGCAGCTGCCTATTAATGTCCTACTGCAGCTTAGGAGCTGCTGTAGGATTTTTTTGGGCCCCTGAGTCATGTGAGTTCACTCCTCAGAAACCATACTCTGTACAAAACCATCTGATTTGTGATCCTGGGTGCCTGTCAGTGGGCCAACCATGCCCTATTGTACCCGTTCATGACCTGTGATATCTGGACAGCCTGGATGGATGGACCAATTGTGTGAAGTTCAATAACTCCAAGTGCTAGCTCCTGTCCCCAGGTCACAGCAACTCCTGCAGCTCCAGGTTGGGGACAGAATGGATGGAAAGTTTCCCAGTGGGAAAGGACCTGGGGATTGCTTGATAGGAGCTGAACATGAGGCAACAGCAATTTGCCCAGGTGGAAAAGAAGGCCAATGGTATCCTGGCTTGGATCAATAATGATAAAAGCAGCAGGATTAGGGAAATGATCCTTGCCCTGTACTTGGCACTGGTGAGGTACCTCAAGTGCTGTATCCAGTTCTAGGGCCCCCAGTCCAGGAAGGAGATTGAGGTGCTGGAGCAACTTCAGAGAAGGGCAAGGAACTGGTGAAGGGTCTGGAATCCACCTCCTGTGCAGAGCAGCTGAGGGTGTTTTGCCTGGAGAAAACCCAGGGGGTCTTTATCACTGTCTGCAACTCCTTGACAGGACAGTGTAGCTGTCAGTCTCTTCTCCCAGACAACCAGTGACAGGATGAGGGGATGTAGAATCACAGAATAAGCTGAGTCGGAACCACCAGGATCATTGAGTCCAACTCCTGGCTCTGCACATGGCACCCCAAGAGTCACACCCTGCTTTTTGAACTGTGTCAGGCTTGGTGTTCTGTCCCTTTCCTTGGGCAGCCTGTTCCAACTACCCGCTGGTGAAAAACTTTTTCCTGATATCCAAACTCAACCTCCCCGGACACAACTTGATGCCATCCCCTCAGGTCCTGTCACTGGTCACAGAGAGAAAAGACCAGTGCCTGCCTGTCCTCTGCCCCCATGAGGAAGCTGTACCTGCAGCGAGGTCTCCCCTCAGTCTCCCCTCTCCAGGCCGAACAGACCCAGTGCCCTCAGAGCTCCTCACACGGCTTCCCCTCAAGGCCCCTCACCATCCTTGAGGCCCTCTTTGACACTTGCTAACGGCTTCATGTCTTAAGCTGTGGCAGGGAAGGCTTATGTTGGACATTAGGAAGAATTTCTTCACAGAAAAGGTCATTATACATCGGAATGGGCTGCCCGGAGGGCGATGGAGTCACTGTGTCCGGAGGTGTTTAAGGGAAGACTGGACGTTGCACTCAGTGGTGGTGTTGGGTCATAGGCTGAGCTCGATACTGTCAGAGATTGTTTTCCCAAACCGCTTGCTGCCGTGATTTTGTGACCCTCACGCTACACCACAGCCCTGTGTCGCACTTTCATCCCCGCTCCACCCCGTGACTCCTCCCCGCGGACGGCCGCGCCGTTGGTGAGTGCGGCCCCTTTAAAGGCACGCGACGGGGGGCGTGGCGCGCGGCAGCGCGTGCGGTGGGGCGTGGCCCGGGGCGAGGCGGGGTGTGGCCTGGCTGCGCGCCGGGGCACGGCAGCGCGTGCGGCGGGGGCGTGGCCTAGGGCGTGGGGGCGTGGCTAACGAAGCGGCGGGGGCGGGGCCGGCGCGGCGCGCTGAGGTCAGCGCGAGCGGCGCCGTCACAAAAGGAAGTGGCGGCGGCGGGGCCGTCAGCGCGGGGAGGGGCGGGGGCGGCACCGGCACCACCGGCACCGGGACCACCGGGAGCGGCACCGGGAGAGAGGAGGCGGCCGCGGCGGGGGCCGCGCCGCGCCATGGCCCAGCAGCAGATGAGCAGCTCGCAGAAGGCGCTGATGCTGGAGCTGAAGTCGCTGCAGGAGGAGCCGGTCGAGGGCTTCCGCATCACCCTGGTCGACGAGTCCGACCTCTACAACTGGGAGGTGGCGATCTTCGGGCCCCCCAATACGCTCTACGAGGGCGGGTACTTCAAGGTACGGGCCTTTCCTCCGCGCCGCGGGCCGCGGTGTGGGGCTGGGCCGGGGCCGGGCCTGCGGGAGGGGGGCACGGGCACGGCCTGGGCAGAGGGGGAGCCGCGCCACAGCCTCCGCTGCGCTCTTAATCTGCTCGTCTGGCCCCAAAGAGCCTCCTGGAGGAGCCTCGGCGCAGGGCGAGAGTTCTCCCCTTCCGCCCCAAGTTGCCCCCTGGGCTCTGCTCTGTATTTCATAGGATTGTTACGCTCGGAAGGGACTTCTGGAGATCATCTAGTCCTGTATTTCCATATTCTTTCAGTACCTGAAGGGAACTTACAGGAAAGATGGGGCAAGACTGTTTACAAGAGCATTTAGGGACAGAGCAAGGGGAAATGGATTCAGACTGAAAGAGAGTAGGGGTAGCTTAGATATTAGGAGGCAGTTGTTCATTGTGAGCATGTTGAGGCACTGGCACAGGTTGTGCAGAGAAGTTGTGGATGCCCCATGCCTGGAAGGGTCCAATGCCAGATTGGATGGGGCTCTGAGGAACCTGGTCTAGTGGAGGGTGCCCCTGCCCATGACAGGGCAAGATCCCTTCCAACACAAACATTTTATGATTCTGTGATATTTCTTTCGAAGTAAGGTGCTTCCAAGCCATCCCTTGATAGCTTCACTCATTGATGTCTAATTTGGGGTAAAGCCAGTGTTTTCCTCCATGAGCTTCAGGGCTGTTTGGCACAATTATTTTTCTAGTCCTGTGTTCTTCCTCTCCACACTTTAAGAAGGCATCCTTCAAAGGGCTGCAGCAGCACATAATGGGTGAAGGTAGATTCAACTCCTTTCTCAGCCTTCCTGTTAATACAAAAAAACTTCTGTGGCTGCTATTTCCACTCTTGTGAATACAGCAAATAAGGAATCTGGCACAGCCATCCCAGAAAAGAACTGAAGGAAGTGTACTTAAATTATCAAAACAACTGGAGAAGGAGGAGTAGTTGTGCTTTTTTAAAAAACAAGCAATTAGAAAACCTTTGTGCCTTCAGAAGATGTGTTGCATTAGGCACACTCCTCTGCGCTTGATATCTGCTTGATCTCTGGCAAAATATTGTCCCCATGAGCTTGCTTCTCCCAACAGTTAACTGTTTTAGTTGTGGCTCCCGCATCAACCATTTCATGCCCTTTGGCTTCTCTCAAACTGAAAAAAAAATTTGGATGATGTCTTTGCTTGACTAACATGCACCTTCAGTGCTTCTTGGCCTCTACAGGTCAAGGTTTAAGAGCTTTGTTCCACAAAACCAAAATAACCTGTAGCTTGGGGAATAATGGATTTGAGTCATGTTCAGTTTGGCCTCATTGTTTGGAAGGAAAGGAAGGCTTTGGCATAAGACTAGCCCTTTGTAATGAGTTGGCTGGCTTACTCACGTAGGTGTGATAGGTGTATTCTTAGACTCACCTCCATTATTACTTATTCAGGAAGCCGCTCAAGTCTTTGGGTGGTAACAGTGTCATCTTTACATCCGAATGGTCTGGTGACCTCTTCCTGCACTTATGTTACTCATCCATTTTTTTTTCAAAGACTGATCAAAATAGTTTTGTTTGCTTGGGGAACTCTCTGGATTGCATATTTGCAGTTTTTCCTGCAGCTGAAGCTGCCTAAGAAGTAATTTGGGGGTGTGTGTTAAGAAGTGTGGATTTAGGTAAGGCTCCCAGTTGCCTTAGCTCAGCACCATGATTTGGTTTTTTGGGTATTTGATGTCCTTGAATTGCCATGCCTTTCGTCTAAATTCTTTTGACCAATTCTTTGATAGTTGTTTTGAGGGTGGGAAGATGAGGTCTCATGATGCTTCCATTCCTCCCCAGCAGTGGGATTCCCTTTGAGTGCCATGGCTGAAATCTCTTGTGTGTTGTTTCAGTCTCATCTTTCCTCCATGAGGAGCCCTTTATGGTGGATTTTTGTAGTGTCTGATCTTTGGTTATGCATCTGGACTTCTGATGTACTGAAAAAAGAGGGTGTCCTGTGAGGAGTGATATTCTTGGCTCTCTTTGTCTTAGGTCTTCACATGTATTAGACTCTGCTTATGGAATCATTTGGAGATAAGAGTAACATCCTAACTTTATTTGGTGGGTGATTTTGGCAATATATTAATTGTACATGCTGATCTGAACTAGTGCTTATCTTGCATGTGTTCCATTTCCTAGATTTCTTGACTTAATGAAATATTTAGCTTAATCATGTTTTTTTATTTTCAGTTTAGTAAGGTTAGGAAAGTAGGATTTGAAAGATACAATTACAATATGTAACTTTTTAAACTTTGTAGCATTGAGAATTTGGGAATTGTGTTCCACTTAAAGTGCGGTTTAAGGTCAGGAACTTCAGGCAAAGTACACAGGCTTCTAGGTAAGCTAGAGCATAAATATTTCAAGGAAAACTTGTGGTTAAGGTGACTTTATCAAAGAAAGTGTTGGGGCTGGTTGGTTAGGGAATACAATTGCTTGATTTGTGTTTTGGGAGCTCTTAGAGGTGGTCACATCAACTTTTGGCACTGTGTTTATTCTTGGAGAAGTAAGACCTTTCTCTCTGGGTTGTTGAACTAGTGGAATAAGCTGCAATGAGGGAAGTGCTCTCTCTGCACCTCCTTGACAGAAGCTGCTGTCAGAAGCTGGTTCAGCAGATTCTGGTTTCAGTTGCAAGTCCTATAAGTCTAACATCTGATAAACTGAAGCAGAGAACAAATCCTCTTGAACGTTTGTTTAAATGCTAGGTTGTCAACATGCTGGCTATAATAAAGTCAGGGACTTCTTAAAAATTCAAACACAGCATCTAAGCATATTTTATCAGCTAACATAGAATGCTCAGATATGCTGCAGTGCTCCAGGGCTTAGGGGAGCAGCCTCCAGGAGCAACAGCTAACTACATGAAGAACAGCTTGTATCAACAAGGGATCATGCAGCAGCCCTCCCACCCCATTCATGTGATCAGCTGAAGGTGGGCATCTGAAGTGCAAGTTACATCACCCTTTGTCTCACCTAATGATGGTATTCCCAGTCGTGCTGAACAACTTTGTAATGTTTTGAGCAGCCCTTTAACTTCCTGATTACCATCCTCAAGGAAGGAGTTGAGCTATTCCATACACTGCTTACCTCTCTCCTTGGCTGTGGAGGGAAGAATAGTTCAGGGGCAGTGGTAACGTTAAGTCCTTCAAAAAGGTTGTATTAAGAGCGAATGTCTGTCCCTCAGCTGCTGGCAGTAAGAAATTGCCAGTGTGACTAAAGTTCTAGCAGAATCAGTTTTGTTGGGCCACGGGTATTGGACTGCACTAGGTGAACTTGGTCTTGGAACCAGACTCACTCACAGAGTATAAAGGTGAAATGTGGGTAGACCTTGTATGTCTAAGGTATTACTTACATCTAATTCACTTGCTCAGTTTTTTGAGTGACTAAGGGAAGACTTCTCAGAATGAAATGCTTTGTATACCGGTCACAGATAGTGGCAATTGCTTCTTTCTTAGCTCAGCTGCGAAGGGCATGGTGTGATGAGATGGGTCTTTAGATCAGATTCCAGAGGGCTATGTGGTAGTTCTGAATTGCTCTGGAAGTGAGGGAAATGTGTTTTTCTGGTTTTGCAGACAATGCCTGAGCAGCAGAGAACCATAATGTGCCATAATCTACAGAACTAAGTGTGAGCAGTTCATCAATGCCACCTTTATGCCATAGGCATCTCTTGTTCATCTGAGAGGGTCCTTTGCTACATGTCAGAACTTCTTCATCTTTAATTTTGAAGCTGATACATAAATGGGTACCATGACAATAAAGATTATTATGCTGTAAACTGGGGTTGATAAGTGCTGGTTGGGATAGATCTCAATGGTTGAGTGCTGTGCATAGTGCAATCTTTGTCATCTCAGCTTACCATTCTTCTCTATCTTGAAATCCAGTGTCTTTCCTTCATGCTTGAGCCTTCAGAGCCTGAGGGTTGATGAACCAGTAGACACTTGCAGGACTATTAGAAAGTGTTTCCTGATGGCTTGCATGAGATCCTGAATGTTTGGTGCAATTGTACCTTAGCAACAGAGCTTTTAATTGTTTTTGAAAAAGACAGGTCTTCTGATTTTTTTAGTTGCATGGTGTTCTTGTGGTGAGGTGCAGGTGAGAAATTATACAAATAGAAACTTCATTAGCACTGCTCAGAAACATGATTTGACCAAGTGCACTGTGTCAAGAAGTATGTTTAATGAAGACCAAAAGTCAATATTAAAAAACTTCTTCAGAGGTGATTCAGGCTGGGTAAATTAAAATTAATATACCTGGCATGAAAGGAAACAAGAAAAATTAACTGTATTATTAGAGTTACTATTTTGTAGTTCTTAAGGCAGTTTATTTCATAAGGTACTTTTCCTACTTGAAGAAACAAGCCTTGACACATCAGTTGGAAGGGGGGAAAACACCAAGCATTCTGAATAGTTTTGTCAAGTAATTTGGGGGCTATATACTTGTCAAGGCATTGTTATCTTTTGTAATTCATTAGTCTTGTGCTGTAGGAAGTTCTGCACTGTATCTCAGCTTCTTCCTGGTGATTTGGTTTCAAAGTAACTTGCAAAATATGTTAAGATTTCAGAGCAGGAAATGGTGAACCAATCAGTTACCAGTAACTGATGGCAAGAATGAACACCGTGCTTAAAAGTTTGGTGTTGTAGTCTATTTTCATAAAGCTTAAAATTAGGTAAATGGAAGTTTTCTAAGAATACAGTTATTTGGATGAAGGTGCCTCTGGGCTGCACAAACTATTCACCCATACTGTAACCTGTTCTGGATGTCAGTGCATCCCCAGGAGGAGATGGGCTAAGTCACAGTGGTAGCTAGCCCCCAGTCTTTTGCCTGGGGCTCCTCTGATCCAGGTAGGACTGTGGTGTGTGCTGAGAAATACAGAGTGTGGTTTCCAGTTCTGATACTGCCTTAACACAGGAGATCATGTGGAGTTAGGTCCTGTTGTATGGCAAGAGGAGAGCTGTAGCACAGCTCAACTCTTCTATCCCATTAGAACAAAACAGAAAACTTTTCATATAAATTTGAGTGCTGTTCATCTGCCTAGTTTTTGTATGGTGGACCTTGGATAAGGTAAAAATACAGCTTGAGTTTTGGTTTTTTTCCTCAGGTAGCAACGCAAGGAACTGTGTCTCTTGAAACTACTTGTCTATTCAAGAGATAGTAACTAAAAGCGTGTAGACTTATAGGTGGTTCATATTATAGGAATTAATCAAAGGTTTTGACTATATAGTGTTAGAAGAGTGAGGGGTTTTAAAACTACGTTTTTGTGTACATCCTTTAGATCTGGTATTGCAGTGATGTTATGCCATGTCTGAGGGTTTTACACATCAGTAACTTTTCAAAAACTCAAACATGTTTTGACCTTGCTGTTTCTGAAGTCATTCTTATGCTGCCTTGATATTTTACCTTTTTACCTATTTATCTTTGCTGTGGTAATATATTCACACAGGGTACCTTCTCTTTAGTCGCACTTTAGGTCTACTACACAATGCTTGTTTTGCATCTGGAGGGTAGGGAATACAAGGAAAAAAACCCACTTGCAGAACCTTAACTCTGATCTTTGATGGGCAGTTTTGTTGTGTGGTTTGTAGTATGTTCTTCATAAATGAATAGTATGGGGTAAATGAAGGAGGTTTTTTGCTGAGCTTAAATGTAGCTGAGTTCAAGTCAAATGTCACAGTTACAAATTGTCTGTGGTGTGGACGGACTAGAGGTGATGTGACTCAAATACAGCTGCTCTTATGAGCTTGGCTGCACATGATCAGATGTGTACATACACACATGCATGTACACAAAACTAGTCAGCTATTTTTCAGAATGCTGCTTAGTGTTTTTATCCATCATTATGAGTTAGGGGAATTGCAGTTAATCTTGCTAAGCCTTTGTGGTAGTGACTTGCTGAGAAGATCCCTATCTCACCAGGCCAGTTTGATAGTAATAACTTTGACATTGTGCACCTACCCTTGAAGCACTATTAGCCAGGAGTAACTAAATTGGTAGACTGATTGCTTATTGTCACAGTTGCTGAAATATTTAAAATGTATTTGCCCAAAGTGGCTTACAAAGAGAAGAAAAGAGAGCTACTAAATTATGGTGTGTTTACAATATTTTGGAATCTTGCTTGACTTGAAGAAATGTGATCTCACAACTTCTTAGGTGTTCATTTTAAACTGAAACTTCTACCTGAAGAAAAGCAAGAACAGAAAAAGGCTGAATGTTAACTGGGTGACACTTTGAGGCATGGTATTTGTGGTTTAGAAAGAGAAGGCTGCCTGGTAGGTATGGTGTACCTTACTACTTAAGGTTTCAGCTCTAAAAGCAATATGTATGTTCCTTTTGGACTGCTTTGCTGTCTTAAAATTGTACTGGTAGTTTAGATATTCAGGTAAATAGGTTTTGCTTGAGAAACCCAAGTTGGTAACAGTAAGGAAATGTTTGCAGTAGGTTTGAG
Organism: Turdus rufiventris; assembly: GCA_013186435.1. NCBI lineage: Eukaryota > Metazoa > Chordata > Aves > Passeriformes > Turdidae > Turdus > Turdus rufiventris. Next base: position 69,940 of record PYHW01009372.1, on the reverse strand, counting down.
ACTTTTCCCTGAGTTATATATCCTAGTTAAGTATTTAAAACATGTTTTAATGTCCATTGTAGCAAAATATTTGAAGAGGTTAAGATGCAAAACCCTCTGCTTTGGTATTGAAACAGTGCAAGGACCAGTGTTTAATCAGTTGTGTCACTTGGGTCAACTTTTGAGTGATAGGCACTTGTCCATTGTGCAAAAATTATTTGGTTTTAAATTAATCTTCAGACATCTCTACAGCTAGAAACCTTTTGCTGTCAGACCTAGGTAAAAGCTGAAATAATATTCTTTTTTTGCAGTACCCTCATTGGCCTTGTCAAAACAAAAGCCATGCAGTGGAGTAGCTTTGACTTACAATACATTCTGTGAATACACATTTGTTCTTCCATAAAGTCTGCTCGTATAAGCCCTTATTCATGGATGTAAACCACACTGGTGTGCAAGTGTTTGCTTATCTTGGCTAGAATAACTATCTGTAAAAGCACTCACCTTTATTAAAAGAATGGGCTTCTTATAATGTATTGAAGAAAACTGAATTTCATCTCTGTGCTCTACTCTGCAGAAGAGTAACTGGACCCACACTTGGTAGCTGACTACCTTTCAGCAGTGCATTAAGCAGTATAACTTGAGAGGCTGACATCTCTTCTGTACTTTTTAACTATCTTGTAGCTATTATCTAAATCCCTTCTAATTTGTCATTCATGTGGTAACAAAATGCCCCTACCCAGATACTTCAGATGTAGGTGTATGGCACTTTTTGTTTAAGGTGGAAAGAAAAAGCCTAGTCTGTTCTTAATGACATTGCCATTTCAGTGGGATCTCTGCCTAACCTATTTTTTTATTCAAAATGCTAAGTAAGAAGGATGTTGAGAGACAACTCTTATTGAAAACTTATTGTTCAATTTCAGTGGATGATGGTAATGTTTCTTCTCTTGTATGGTTAGTGTCAGGTGGCTATTTCTGGAGTCAACCACAGCCACATTTAAGCAATTGTCTGTGGAGGACCTGTTACTACTTCTTTTTT